>JAAQRG010200291.1:0-11957 GCA_011634625.1 Babylonia areolata | reverse complement strand
CGCAACGGGTTAAATGAGGATTACGATTCAGGGAAGCGGGTTTTGGGCTTCTGCAGAGAGCCCCTGTTTGGTTTAAAACAGATATTTACATTCTGTGCAAAGAATGTCACGTCACTACAAACGTGTGAACAGTGAGAAACGGTGGCTTTTTTTCCCCCCCAGCTCTCTATAGGATTGTTTTGTGTTTGTGCAGGCAACAGCGCAGTTGAATAAATCGACGATCAGGATGTTACTTTTGTAATGTAAATTTGCACAAATAAGTAACGTGCTTGTTTTGGGATGGGGGGGGGGGGGTATGTGAGAGAGACGGACAGGCAGAGACAGATAGGGGAAAAATATTCCTCCTTTCAAAGCTGACAAAAGTTCCTATACAAGGCCGTCCCTGGCAGCAACTCGACTTCGTTTGCAGTTTTTATGTTTTGTTTTATTTCATTGTGTGTGTGTGTGTGTGTGTGTGTGTGTGTAGATGATAAAAATTACCAACCTCTTTCATTTGTCTTCATTTGACGATCCCCTTTGTTTACAGTTGATATTTCAGACTGAATAAAACCTGCGTATATTACTCTTGCGAGAGAGTCAGAGACACAGAGAGAGAGAGAGAGAGAGTAGGGACTCATATTCTTCACGCCGCACTGATAAGACAAAATAAGATGATAACTTTATTATCTCCAACTAGAGAAATTTGGTCAGGTGCATTATCATAACATAGGCAAGTAAACAACATGGGGACCATAACTGTAAAAGTCAACAACAGTTTTTACGAATATAACGAAGACACAAATGTAAAAATATCAATTACACCGTTCCATACTTCATCCACACATTGCAGGTAATAACTAGTATTCTTAATGTCAAAACAGAAAGAATTGAGAAACATTATTTTGAATATAATTATGAGCATAGCCTACTATATATTGCACATTGATTATAATAGATAGATAAGATAAGAATAAAGATAAATTGCATCAGGTGCGGAAAACCACAACCAGATAATCAGCACACACCCGCACCCACCCACCCCCACCTACCCGACATACACGGATTACTTGATTAAGCAGGAGTAATAAACATATGTTCTCATTTCGCCAAGGCTCAGCAGTCAAGAGGTTAAAGCTGAGGTGGACAATAGATAGATAGATAGATAGATAGAAGGATAGATAGATGGATAGATAAATAGATATATAAAACTCAGCACGAAATATCGCTTTTCTTTTCCGTACTCATCTTTCTCCATTAATTTTCTTCCTTACTTTAGATTCTGCTTTTTCTTGCTTGTAGTCTTTGATGTTTTTTTTGTTTTTGTTTTTTGCTTGTTTGTTTTTTTCGCCCTTTATTTCTTCCTCAATTTCCAGTTCTTTCGTCTTTTGATTCTTTTTTTTTTTTTCTTCTTTTATTTTTCTCCTTAGGCTTACTGATGAATTCGGCTGCTGGAATCTCATTTATTGCACTGTTATCTTGAAGTGGATGTTGATGAAAAATCTGAATGTCAATAATTGTCTCTATGTATGTATGTATGTATGTGTGTCTATTTTTCTCTTGTCCTTTTTTTTCTTTCTTTCTTTCTATTCCTTTCCTGGTGTAATCGGTAAATAAATCCCTTGTTGATATGTTCCTGTCCTAAAATTGATTTGTAATCAACGTTGATTTGAAACCCTTTCAATGGGTTTGCTCATTCTGATCAGAAGAGAATTCTTCAACATTAGTCTCTTTTCCCCACCTCTCTCTGTCTGTCTGTCTGTCTCTCTCTCTCTCTCTCTCTCTCTCTCTATATATATATATATATATATATATATATATATATGAGAGACAGAGAGACACACACAGAGGCAGAGAGAGAGTGTGTGTACATATACTGGGCAGTCTCAGAAGTGTTTGCATCCTTCCATTATATTTTTTGCAGATCAGCTACTGTTATTACAAACTTTGTTATGATTCTCTAGAAGTCCTTGAAAATGATAATTTGGTAACTTTCATTACATTGTTCATAATTTACACACCGTGATTAAGTTGCATATGTGAGCAGATACCTGCGTGCGCATTGTTAGTGAGTCTTATTTATGTTGACCCCCCTTCGTATGGGGCCATGGCCTTCCTTGATCAAAATATTCTCACTATTCTCTCGAATTGAAATATCCTCATTATTCTCTCTCTCTCTCTCTCTCTCTCTCTCTCTCTCTCTCTCTCTCTCTCTGCTTCTACAGTGTGGGATTCGGCGAGTGACAGTATTATGAAGCCTCTATTGAGTCTGCATAGAAGAGCTGTAAAATTGATTCTTTTATTTAAAATCTTCATCATTGACTATATCTGATTATAAAGCTCTCAATATCCTCCCACTGAAAACAAAACTTATATATAACAAAGGTCTATTTATGTTCAAAATCATGTCTGGATTTGCCCCCCTCCCCCTCCTCGCTAAAGAATAAATTTGTAACCAACATTCATCGTCAAGTGGAACCACTTCCAAGGATCGATCTTTTAAAACTGTCTTATTCAGGGGTCCGTTTATGGACTGCAATATTATCCTGCCTTAATGTTAAACACTGTAAAAGGCGTCCCTATCTTTAAAAAAAACATACATCGTGCACATTTATTGAAAAACATGTGATTATGTGACACATATCAATTATAAACAACAAACATGTATAGATTGTCAGTATATACACGCCTCTCTCTTCCCCTGCCAGTCTCTCTCTATGTCTGTCTCCACTGTCACTTTCACCATATCTGTCTGTTCAGTCAGCTTCCCCTACGCTTTTTTACTCTTCCCCTTGTCCATTTCTTCCTTCTGCTCTCCACCACGCCCAGTCCCTATTCTCCTTGTTGTTATTTATCTATTGCGATATTGTATTGTACATAAGTTCTATGCTTATGTTTGCACATGCTTATGTAATTTTGAAGTTTGTGTTGTGACTTGACTCTCGCTTCTTTTTTTTCCCCCTTTTTTTCTCGATTATTATTCTTGCCCAGAGGGCCGGTTGTAAACAAGTACTTTGTGCTTACTCCTTTACCCTCGTATAATTTCGTTCGCTTGTTCGTTTGTTCGTTCGTTGTGTGTGTGTGTGTGTGTGTGTGTGTGTGTGAAAGGACGCGCAAGGCTGTGGATGTAACTGATGTTGCAAGTTACTGACATAATTGTGTCTGCGATATCATGGCTTTGTCGTTCGCAGTCACAGTCACCAAGGCTATAAACTCAGGGTAGGTGGTATGCTGCTGATTAAAGGATATTCCATTTACAATCTTCGAGACTTCCAGCGATAATCACACAAAGCGTTGGTGGAGGGGTGAGTTGCGAAATCCAGGAGGCAGCGATCACAGGAAGTGAGCGGCGATTGGTTGATAGAAACGGAAGTTATTCCGCGAACCAAGGAGAGGTGTCAGGTTTGTTGACGGCAGTTTTTGAGGCTTTTCATAACTTGGCACAGATGTTACTAGAGGCACGTGCCGACAGTTCATCAGGTTGGGCGAGGATGGGATTTGCACTCCAGTAGGATGGACTTGCAAGCTGTCCAGCGGAGCTCATCGTGCAGAATAACTTGGCGTTTTCCTGAATGCCCTGAATGTCTTGTGGTTCTGGTGGTACTGTCTGGTCGTCTTGGAGACAGGTGTCTTCTCTGTCTCTGTCTGTCTGACTGTCTGTCCCTGTCTCTGTCTCTGTCTGTCTGTCTCTCTCTCTCCCTCTCTCTCTCCTCGCTCTCCCCCTCTCTCTCTCTCTCTCTCTGTTTCACTATGTCTATCTCTGTCTCTCTGTCTCTCGCCCCCCCCCTCTCTCTCTGTTTCTGTCTTTCTCTTTCACACACACTCACACACACACACACACTCACTCACACACACACACACACACACACACACGCACGCACGCACGCACGCACACACACACACACACACACACACACACACACACACGCTGATATCCAAATCTCTCAGGGCTTAGTCCGACGTAAAAGCTGAAGGAACCTTACTTACTACAGCTTTAAAAAAATAAAAAAGAAAAAAGAAAAAAAAGGAGAAAAAGTGACTACAGGAGAGATTGAAGAACAACTTTTGATTAAAAAAAGCAGCACTGCGCCCACTCTGTGGTCGGGAAGAGAGAGGTACGTGAACAAGAGTTACAACTCGAAACAATACGAGGAAGCGACGCATATCCACTCATGGGTCTTTCAACAGGCAAACCTACAAATCACGTCAGTGAAGAGACAAAATATAAACTGATCACTATGGTAAATTCAAAAAAAAAAAAAAAGAAAAAAAAAGAAAGAAAGAACAGAAGAAATGTCATGACGTGATGTATATTTTGGTTTATAACACTTGTAAACTGTGATGCGTTGTTTTGAATTTCAGTATTGGGAACGACGTTTCATTTTAACACGGAGCAACGGAATAGGGGAGAAAAAACAACAGCAAGTAATCATTTCTTTTTGAATACAAAGACTTGACAAAGCTGAATAATAATCACACACACACACACACACACACACAGAGAGAGAGAGAGAGAGAGAGAGAGAGAGAGCAACACGTAACGACAAATTAGTCTTCGACTCGAGTTTGCGCTGATCCACTGATTTCGCAATTTCCAGATAGTGTCAAAACCGCACGTGCATGCTATCTACCACGTCATAGCTGACATGCTTTGTGGTCTGCAGTCCCCTGGTCTTCATTCCCCTAGTTGATTGACCGGTTGCCAGGTGCCCGGGTGTGGGGACGAGCTGAGCACGAGGCAACACACACATATCAGGGGATGACAATCCAGTCAGGATTTGTAATGGTGATCAGAACCTTCACCCTGACCCCCACCCCCATCTCCCTCTCGCCCCCCCCCCCCCCCCCCCCCATACCCCTCACCACCACCTTCCATTTTATCGATCGTCGATAATTTGCAAGGTGTTTTTGATTTATACCATTGTCCGAGGTGGGGGGGGGGGGAGGCCATAAGATGGCATGGATTAGTAAATCCTGTCGGGGATTTTCCAACCTTTACACAGTTTTTTTGCTTATTCTTATTTTCCTGTTATCAGGCGGGGGCAATGATTTGTGGTTAATTACTGGGCCCTTGCACGTGATAACCGCCTGTCGGAACAGGTTGGCGTACTGTTGAAGGAAGGCGGGTGGAGGTGAGGGGTGGTAGGGGGGTGGGGTTGGGGTGGGGGGGGGGTCAGTGCTCCAGTATGTCAAACAAAGACTTTGGCCCGGGGGATAGCCCCCTTGCTTGTTCTGTACAATTTTATTACCGCCCTAACCTTCGTCTTCTCCAGCAACGTCTTATCTATTCCCCGTGTTCCGGGTACAACCCGTCTTTTAAGAGGGGTGGGGAGGGTATGCTGGGAGAAGAAGGCGGGTGGGAGTAGGAGTGGCGGGGGAAATAGAGGTGGGGGGGGGGGGCAGAAGAATAATTGGTGGCTTCAGTGATTGTTCTATTGTGGGCGTCACGGCTATGAAGAGGAGAAGGACTTCTGGAACTGGCCTCCTAAATCATTTCTTTGCCCCCTGGACGAATTGTTTTTGTGCCTGCTGAATGTTCCAGTTTGATATGCTCCGAACTTCCTCTTTTTTTTCTTTTTTTTTTAAGCGTGTCATTTCTGTAGTTAGCTTGCATCTAAGTTTGAAGACCTTATCTCTACCACCCGACAGTTTGGATGTATTACTGTAGAAAAACATTTTTGTTTTTACGAACCCACGCGGTTGAAACATGCATACAGATTTTCTTGCATCGAAAAACACTGTAAAAGCTATTCTTTATCGTTCAAAAGTTGAATGAATTGCGTGAGACTGAACGGAGACGGGACGCTGACCGATTCTTGACAACTGATGACTTCTGGTCGGGTCTAAACTTCGAGTTAAACTAGTTACCTACCTATTGGCAAAAGCCTTCAAAGAAAAGTTGTTCGTTCGGGGGCTTGGGGCGTGGTTCGGTGAAGGTTGCGTTGTTCGAGGGGGTGAGTCCTGGATGTCTGTCGGGTTGGGAGGTCAGTCTGGCGTTTCAAGGGGAGTCAGGGCTGTCAGAAGTGGAAGCTCCAATCCTGGGTGAAGTCCTGGCTGTCTGAAGAGGGTTGAAGTCCTGGTTGTCTGTTGTTCCGATTGGGAAATCCTGGATGTCTGAAGAGGGGTGAAGTCCTGGCTGTCTGAAGAGATGTGAAATCCTGGATGTCTGAAGAGGGGTGAAGTCTTGGTTGTCTGAAGAGGGATGAAGTCACGGCTGTCCGTTGTTCCGATTGGGAAATCCTGGCTGTCTGAAGAGGGGTGAAGTCCTGGCTGTATGAAGAGGGGTAGAGTCCTGGCTGCCTGAAGAGGGTGAAGTCCTGGCTGTCTGAAGAGGGATGAAGTCCTGGCTGTCTGAAGAGGGATGAAGTCCTGGATGCCTGAAGAGGGATGAAGTCCTGGCTGTCTGAAGAGGGATGAAGTCCTGGATGTCTGAAGAGGGATGAAATCCTGGCTGTCTGAAGAGGGGTGAAGTCACGGCTGTCTGAAGAGGGATGAAATCCTGGCTGTCTGAAGAGGGGTGAAGTCACGGCTGTCTGAAGAGGGATGAAGTCCTGGCTGTCTGAAGAGGGGTGAAGTCACGGCTGTCTGAAGAGGGATGAAATCCTGGCTGTCTGAAGAGGGGTGAAGTCACGGCTGTCTGAAGAGGGATGAAGTCCTGGCTGTCTGAAGAGGGGTGAAGTCACGGCTGTCTGAAGAGGGATGAAATCCTGGCTGTCTGAAGAGGGGTGAAGTCACGGCTGTCTGAAGAGGGATGAAGTCCTGGCTGTCTGAAGAGGGGTGAAGTCACGGCTGTCTGAAGAGGGATGAAATCCTGGCTGTCTGAAGAGGGGTGAAGTCACGGCTGTCTGAAGAGGGATGAAGTCCTGGCTGTCTGAAGAGGGGTGAAGTCACGGCTGTCTGAAGAGGGATGAAATCCTGGCTGTCTGAAGAGGGGTGAAGTCACGGCTGTCTGAAGAGGGATGAAGTCCTGGCTGTCTGAAGAGGGGTGAAGTCACGGCTGTCTGAAGAGGGATGAAATCCTGGCTGTCTGAAGAGGGGTGAAGTCACGGCTGTCTGAAGAGGGATGAAGTCCTGGCTGTCTGAAGAGGGGTGAAGTCACGGCTGTCTGAAGAGGGATGAAATCCTGGCTGTCTGAAGAGGGGTGAAGTCACGGCTGTCTGAAGAGGGATGAAGTCCTGGCTGTCTGAAGAGGGGTGAAGTCACGGCTGTCTGAAGAGGGATGAAATCCTGGCTGTCTGAAGAGGGGTGAAGTCACGGCTGTCTGAAGAGGGATGAAGTCCTGGCTGTCTGAAGAGGGGTGAAGTCACGGCTGTCTGAAGAGGGATGAAATCCTGGCTGTCTGAAGAGGGATGAAATCCTGGCTCTGAAGAGGGGTGAAGTCACGGCTGTCTGAAGAGGGGTGAAGTCACGGCTGTCTGAAGAGGGATGAAGTCCTGGATGCCTGAAGAGAGGTGAGAAGATGGATGAAGTCCTAGTTGTCTGAAGAGGGTGAAGTCCTGGCTGTCTGAAGAGGGTGAAGTCTTGGCTGTCTGAAGAGGGGTGAAGTCACGGCTGTCCGTTGTTCCGATTGGGAAATCCTGGCTGTCTGAAGAGGTGTGAAGTCCTGGATGCCTGAAGAGAGGTGAGAAGATGGATGAAGTCCTAGTTGTCTGAAGAGGGGTGAAGTCACGGCTGTCTGAAGAGGGATGAAGTCCTGGCTGTCTGAAGAGGGGTGAAGTCCTGGCTGTCTGAAGAGGGTGAAGTCCAGGGGTGAAGTCCTGGCTGTCTGAAGAGGCTGAAGTCCAGGGGTGAAGTCCTTGCTGTCTGAAGAGGGTGAAGTCCAGGGGTGAAGTCCTGGCTGTCTGAAGAGGGTGAAGTCCAGGGGTGAAGTCCTGGCTGTCTGAAGAGGTGTGAAGTCCTGGATGCCTGAAGAGGGGTGAGAAGATGGATGAAGTCCTAGTTGTCTGAAGAGGGATGAAGTCACGGCTGTCCGTTGTTCCGATTGGGAAATCCTGGCTGTCTGAAGAGGGGTGAAGTCACGGCTGTCTGGCGTTCCGAGGGGGGACGTCCTGGTTCAGAATTGTGGTGAGGGGCAGCCTTGGATCTGTTGCACCAGTCACACGCCTTGCCGCGCTTTCCCTTGACACCTGCTGCCCCTGCATGCTGTTCTCAGCACGAGGGCCAAGCTCTTTTAAAACCCCGGAATTAGTTCCTTAATCAGCCCCCCGAGTTCACGACCCAAGACTTCCCCCCCCTCCCACCCCTCAACCTCCTCTTTTCCTTCTTCTTTTCATCCCTCCTTCTCCCTCGCTCCCCCCCTCCCCCCCCCTGCCCCCCGCCCCATAGCCTCTCCCTTTTCGTCCTCTTTCCATTCTCCCGTCTTCACCCCACCTCACTGTCCTTGTCTAAACTAAACAAAACAAAAAAGAAAGAAAAGAGGGAGAGAGGAGGTGGGGGAGCAGGGAAACGAGCGGAGCCTCATTGGGGTGGTCAGCCTTATCAGGGAAGAGTTCGCGGGGTGGGGGGAGTGAGGAGGTGGAGAGGGTGGAATCGGGAGGAAAGCGGGAGGAGGGTTGGGTATCTGTGGAGAAGAATTGGGAGTGGGGGGTGTGGGGGGGGGGGGGGTTAGACAGGTCCCGCGGTGATCCCTGTGTTTAGGCCCGCGGGCAGGCCGGACCTGTTTGTGCTGTACAACAGACCATTAATTACACCTCGCCCCTTATCGCCCCTATCCCGGCCTTGCTGGACGACTGCCCCTTAATCGCCTTGTTGGCCGGACGACGCTCTTCCTCCCCCTGTCCTGCCTAAACCCCTGTCCTATAGGTCTGCATGCTGTATTGATTTGGGAACAGTGGGGGGGTGTTTGGGAGGCATGGCGAGGGTTAGGTTCTGAGTTGATCAATCTTGGGGGGATGGTATGCTTGTCCCGACGTGTAAAAAGAAGTGGATGGTCGTCGTGTATTATATGCTGTGAAGGTGGGGGGTGGGTGGCACTGGTGAAAAGGTCAGAACTATCATTGCCCGTCTTGTCCCGTACGCGGACATGAAAGTTTCCCTGACGCTTGCACTTTGTAGTGCTTTTGTGTCCGCCCGCTTTCGTTTTATTATGTATTTCGAATTGTAACGATGTGGAGTTCGTTGATTGCTGTATAGCTATTTCGATTTGGTGCCATCCAGTTTATCTTTTTATTTTTCATTCATTTTATTTGTATGTTTTTTCTAGTTGAACACTTACTGCTGCCAAAAAAAGCAAACCTCTGAACCCAAGTACAGACAATAAAGTTTGTGTATTCGTGTATTAATTCACAAGAATTAGAAAGACAGGTCGTGTAAAGTTAGCCTTGCTTCGTCTTGTCTTTGTCCCGCCGTCATGAACGTGCCAGTCCTTAAGTCACCTGTGGCTTTGACTCCTCCAGCCTTGCCTGTGTCGTGCTGTCTCCTCACCAGTTTCTGTCTCCCCGCCCCCTTGTCTGATGAACATCAGCACCAAGTTCCTTGTGTCAACTGCTCCTTGGTCATTTACGTCTTTCTCCTCGTTAGTGATTCCCTGTCAAAGACTGCCAGGCTTTCTCAAAGTGTGTTCACACTAACCCTGTGTTCTCTGCAAGTCGTCTTCTTTCATGCGTCGCCGTTACGTTCACTGTCACATGTAAATATTACTGATTTTTACTGAAGGAATCTCTGTATGATTGTTTATGATCTGGATGTATGATCTGGATGTTCTTCGTGGTAGCTTTTTTGCAGTTATCCACCTTCCTCCTTCATACCACGTCTGTGGATATTGCAGCGGTGGATCATGGCGGAGCAGCTGGTTACTCTGCAACTTGATGAGCCCTACTCTTTCCTTCTTTTTAAACTGCCCTTTCTTTCACATCAGCTGTGTTTATCTGACCAAAACACCAGAGCACATTCTTCAGTCCTGTCCCCTCCAGAAGGGGCTCAGAGTCACTGTTGGCCGACACCAAACCTTCTGCACGCCAGGATCCATGTTATTCGTGTCTCCAAACAGGACTTGGAGAGGACAACTTCATTCAACAGGAGGGGTCGGGGGAGGGGGGGGGGATCTTAGCCGTTTTGAATTGTTTTGAAAGCTACAGAGAGAGACAGACAGACAGACAGACAGAGAAAGACAGAGGGAGAAACGAAACTAAACGAAATTCTTTATTCAGTATAGGCCACAGTTGGGATCCAACTACAAAGAGAGAGAGAGAGAGAGAGACTCTACTGTCGTAATTCTCTCTCTCTCTCTCTCTCTCTCTCTCTCTCTGTTGTATGTGCGCGCGTGCGTATTTCTGTTCGTATGTTTGTGTCACTGAGTAAGTGCGCGAGCGCGTGTACAAGCCTGTGTGTGTGCCTGTGTGCGTGCGTGTGTGTGTGTGTGTGTGTGTGTGTGTGTGTGTGTGTGTGTGTACATGAATACTCCGTGTTGACAACATTCCCAGCAAAGCATGTCGTTTAATTTTCTCCGTCTTTTTTTTATTTTATTTTATTTTTTTATACTTTACCTGGTGGTCACACCGGCCAGGCCAGTCCGTCTTGAAGAAAGAAGAAAAAAAAAACCTCATTAACCAGGTGGTGACTCATGTCCGCCGTGTGTCACGCCAACAAGGGAAGACAACTCTGACCGTCTGTCCATGTCACGCTCGCGCGCTGATCAGCGCAGGATATTTATCACCTCCGGCCTCCACGTCCACCTGTAAGCCACTGACGATGTATCCTTGTCCACCGCCAGGTCTTGTGGCTGGCTTGCCAAGGTTGGGAGGATCAACAGGTCCGTGTGTCAACCATAGACGAGCGTTCAGACACAGTACATCAGTGGGTATCCTATGTGTGTGTGTGTGTGTCCATAGCGCCGTGTGCCCATCACCCCCCCCCCCTCCCTCCCCAGCCCCCTTCTTCAACTCCCCTGCCAACCCCCGCACCCCCCTCCCTCTGATCCTCAACCACCACCGCCACCACCAGGGATGTGGTTAAGAAAATGAGACTGTTGAGCTGTGATTGGGGATGGAGTTCGATTTCAATAAACAATGTTGCACGACTACGTCTTTATCCTCTTATGTATTCCTTTTTTTTCTTTTTTCTTTTTTTCTTTCTTTTTTTTTCTTTTTTTTAAAAAATTTGTTTATGTGTGTGGTTGTTTTCGGTACTGGAACCCTCTGCATGTTCAGAACCAAACTGAAAATGACAGAGAAGAATTGATGTCAAAAACTTCGGGTTGAATACTTTTTTTTTTCTTTTTTTTTTTTGGTTGCTGTTGCGAATTTATTTTTAATATAGCGCTTTGCTCTGGCTTTCGTTGATCAATTTTCAGTTGTTTTTTTTTAAGATGGCGTATAAGGGCAGTCACAGAGCAACAACAACAACAACAAAAAAGTAAAACAAACGGAACGCAATTCTGAGGCGGAAGGAGAGAGAGAGAGAGAGAGAGAGAGAGAGAGAGAAACGGATGGACAGAAACCAGACAACAGACAGATCAAAACAAACAGAAACTATTTTGGACGGTAAGCGAGCTGATAAGAGGAGACAAGTCCAAGTACACAAACTCTTGCAAACTCAGCAAACAAGACAAACGTATGCTGGAGCTTCCCAGATAATGTCCACAGTGCTTGTGAGGTGTGGGACCTGATCCGACCCCAGGACAGCGCCGTCCATTCTTTTTTTATTTTTTTTTCCTCCTGTTTATGATATAGAATTATTCGGATTTCAAGAAATACTCGCATGAAAACGACCCTTTTCTACGAGTTTTCTGGAAAATGATCCATCCTTCAACAGGCATGTGTAGTATGTAAAAGAGTTTATTTGTTTTTTTCTGACACTTGACTCTTCTGCCTGTTCAGAACTAAAGAAGTGACAGACAAGAATGTCGGTGTGGAATACTGGTTGGGTCAAATACTTGTTTTTCAGCGATTGTATTATTGTTACAGCGTTTTGTTCTGGGCTTGATCGATTTTTTTTCTTTCTTTTGTTTCCTTTTTTTTTGGTGGTGGTTGTTGTTGTTGTTG
>JAAQRG010200281.1:0-5000 GCA_011634625.1 Babylonia areolata | reverse complement strand
AGATTATGAACGTATGTGTCTTTGTGGTTCAGTTTAATAACTATCCGCATTACTTGATTTAAGACCACGCACGCACACACGATCATCATTACTGTTGTCAGGTCGCCGGGAGGCCACAAACCAGAACTGACTGATATTTAGCTTGGTATGACCATCCTGCTGTGTACGTCTTAGGTGTCTGCTTTGTAATACCAGTAGTGTGGGAGTGTCTGGCATCAGCAAGGCGTGTTGGTGTTTGTGTTTTGCGCGTCCGATTTGGGTCTTCAGTGTACGAGCCCAGTATTTCTCCGTGGACGATAATGATAATTAGTTAATAACAGTAACACTAGTTTTACACCACGCGCACTATGATACTTGATCCAGGCGGAGACGAACCCTCTCTGTGAAACTGGTACACACAGAGGGACTGTGAGCACAGGTGTGTTTTTCTTCAATGCGTGGTTGTCCTCCACGAGAGAGGCTCCTTGTGTGTTGGACTTGATTTCTTGGAAGCGACAGCCACTTTGTGCCAGAGGATATAATGTCTTAACCTAAATTATATATAGTTTTCTATGCTCTTGTGGCTTCCTTAATCCCCTGTCCAGAACAGTTCGTTGAACGTGGGAAAATTGTCTTCATGAAGGGCAGCCCGCTGAATGCTGGAGGGAAACGTGAAGTGTCAGGTAAATCCTGTGAAGTGTCAGGTAAATCCAGTGTCAGGTAAATCATGTGAAGTGTAATCCTGTGAAGTGTCAGCTAAATCCTGTGAAGTGTAACCCTGTGGAGTGTCAGGTAAATCCTCTGAAGTGTCCGGTAAATCCTGTGAGGTGTAATCCTGTGGAGTGTCCGGTAAATCCTGTGAGGTGTAATCCTGTGGAGTGTCCGGTAAATCCTGTGAGGTGTAACCCTGTAGAGTGTCCGGTAAATTCTGTGAGGTGTAACCCTGTAGAGTGTCAGGTAAATCCTGTGAGGTGTAACCCTGTAGAGTGTCAGGTAAATCCTGTGAGGTGTAACCCTGTAGAGTGTCAGGTAAATCCTGTGAGGTGTAACCCTGTAGAGTGTCCGGTAAATTCTGTGAGGTGTAACCCTGTAGAGTGTCCGGTAAATTCTGTGAGGTGTAACCCTGTAGAGTGTCGGGTAAATCCTGTGAGGTGTAATAATCCTGTGGAGTGTCAGGTAAATCCTGTGAGGTGTAACCCTGTAGAGTGTCCGGTAAATTCTGTGAGGTGTAACCCTGTAGAGTGTCGGGTAAATCCTGTGAGGTGTAACCCTGTAGAGTGTCCGGTAAATTCTGTGAGGTGTAACCCTGTAGAGTGTCCGGTAAATTCTGTGAGGTGTAACCCTGTAGAGTGTCGGGTAAATCCTGTGAGGTGTAATAATCCTGTGGAGTGTCAGGTAAATCCTGTGAGGTGTAACCCTGTAGAGTGTCCGGTAAATTCTGTGAGGTGTAACCCTGTAGAGTGTCGGGTAAATCCTGTGAGGTGTAACCCTGTAGAGTGTCCGGTAAATTCTGTGAGGTGTAACCCTGTAGAGTGTCCGGTAAATTCTGTGAGGTGTAACCCTGTAGAGTGTCGGGTAAATCCTGTGAGGTGTAATAATCCTGTGGAGTGTCAGGTAAATCCTGTGAGGTGTAACCCTGTAGAGTGTCCGGTAAATTCTGTGAGGTGTAACCCTGTAGAGTGTCGGGTAAATCCTGTGAGGTGTAACCCTGTAGAGTGTCCGGTAAATTCTGTGAGGTGTAACCCTGTAGAGTGTCCGGTAAATCCTGTGAGGTGTAACCCTGTAGAGTGTCCGGTAAATCCTGTGAGGTGTAATAATCCTGTGGAGTGTCAGGTAAATCCTGTGAGGTGTAATCCCGTGAAGTGTCAGGTAAATCCTGTGGAGTGTTAGGTAAATCCTGTGAAGTGTCAATGTGTCAGGTAAATCCTGTGAAGTGTCAGTCTCTGAAGTGTCAGGTAAATCCTGTGAAGTGTTAGGTAAATCCTGTGGAGTGTCAGGTACATTCTGAAAATTGTCAGGAACTGTTAGGTAAATCCTCTGAAGTGTCAGGTAAATCCTCCAGGGACAGACACAGGGTCACAAAACAGAACAGTTGCTGGCTGAAGTCAGAAGACGGACGTTCGTCAGTGTCAGTTTGTCAAGGAGGCGTCACTGCATTTGGACAAACTCATAGTCGCTACACCACATCTGTTAAGCAGATGCCTAACCAACGTGCTTAGTCAGGCATCGAGTGTTTGCATATATATTTGTGTACCTATCCGATCCTTCAGAGGACGAACGTTCGTCAATTTCAGTTTCTCAAGAAGGTGTCACTGCGTTCGGACAAATCCATATACGCTACACACATCTGCCAAGCAGATGCCTGCTGACGAGCAGCGTAACCCAACGCGCTTAGTCAGGCCTTGAGGGAAAAAACAACAACAATGAATTAAAAAAAAATTTAAACAATTAAAAAATGATAAAACAATAATAGATAGATTAATGAATACATTAATAAATAGATAGGTAGATAGATAAATAGATAAATGGATAGATGGCTGGAATAAATTATGAGTGCAGGGATGACCACATCAGTTAGAGCGGCCATTAGCAGTTCCCTGTGGGTAACCGCCTCCCACCACCTTATAGTTTTTTTTTTCTCCTTTTTGACTCACTTGTGTAAACAAAGTGAGTCTATGTTTTAACCCGGTGTTCGGTTGTCTCTCTCTCTGTGTGTGTGTGTGTGTGTGTGTGTGTGTGTGTGTGTGTGTGTGTCCGTGGTAAACTTTAACATTGACATTTTCTCTGCAAATACTTTGTCAGTTGACACCAAATTAGGCATTAAAATAGGAAAAATTCAGTTCTTTCCAGTCATCTTGTTTAAAACAATATTGCACCTCTGGGATGGGCAAAAAAAAAAAAAAAAATGAAGCCTAAGTATATGCAAACTGCATTTACTGTTATATTTATATTTTTTGTATTCTCTAAACTTGGCACTTTGATCTGATATTCTGACCCAACAACAAGAGCAGTCATTATTATCATTTTTTGTTCAAACAGGAACTTCTTTTGCTAAGCATGATAGTTTTATTTATTTTTATGCAAACGTTTTGGTGCAGATGTTAAAAAAAGGGAAATTACTCTGTAATTAATGCTAGGGGACTTAATTCGCTTCAAACTGATCTTTCTCATCTTAAACATTACATTTTGAAATTATACTCAATACATAAAAAGCTTGGATTTTTTTTTTAAGTGTATCACAAGTGAGTCTTGAAGGCCTTGCCTCTCTTGTTTTTTATTTACTTGTCGCTTGCACTCTTCCAAGTCCGTTGCAACGATAGCCCACAAATTGGTCACTGAAGCGAACTTTGATCCTGATAGTGATCCTGATAATGGGGTGACGACGAACAACTAAAGGTGGGGCTGGCTGATTACAGTGGATCTGCTCGTGGTTGTGAAGGAAGACGTGGATAATCGTCGGAACTGTACGATCAACAAGTACCGTGGAAAAAGAAAATTACCGTGTGCCGGGTGATTCTGATTTAGAGTGAGGACCGGACCAGACTTTATTATCTTCCAGAGAATCCGTGGAGAGTTTATGTCCAAGTAGGGACTCTTGTGATACTGTGTGATAAGAGCAGCAGCAACAACAACACCAACAAAAAGGTGTGTCAGTGTGTATGCCGTCCGGAGTATGTCTTACGTATACAACAACCGTCGATATCGGTTTGGAAGGTATGTACACAGCTGATCCGTTTTTCTGTTCTTCAAAAGACACAGAGGGTTGGAAAAACAGAGTTTGATTTTAACACTTGCGAAAACAGCATGTTTTTAATGTACAGTTAAAAAGTAGAAAAATGTCTTTGGTCTCCTCTGCTGCAAATATAACAGTAAAAATCTAGAACATCATCCCGTTTGTGAAGGAGACATCAATGCAATTCACTAGAAGAAATCCGGAATATCAACTTTTTCTTTACTTAAAGGAAAAGTGATTATTAGCACATATATTCTGACACAAAGGTTCCTCACACGCACACGCACTCCCTAACGCCCACCCCCAAACACCTGCATAAACCTCTGCAGCAAGTACACACACACACACACACACACACACACACACACAGAGAGAAAAGTACAAGAACTTGCAAAAAGACCTTGCGCACAGCCACGACTATCGTGATGATTATATCAATGATAACAAAATAATGATACTACTGCTACTTCGACGACCACTATTGCTATACTACTACTTATAATAATGATAATAATAACAAGAATATAGTAATGGTAATATAATAATAATAATAATACTATTTATGATAGTCAGTCGTGTCCGACTGTGACCATCCGAACAGCAGAGGAAGCAGCTGATGTCACAACGAACTGGGCTAAAATTTAATTTATAGTGGAGAGTGTCTTGCCAAAGTTACACCCCCACTCTCACGGCCAAGAGGGTTTTTAGGACAGTCGGCGTTGGGATGGTTCCCAAAGGCCAACAAGCCCCCAAGGCTGCAGCAATAGGAGCCAGTGCAATTTTGCTTCCTAGTTTGATCGTCCTAGTCCTTCACAAAAGACGAAGCTGAAATTGCAATGGAGAAACCATTTATCATACAGCTCTCACTTTGCTGTTGGCCCAACTGTAAGCTTATGTAAATCTGTGATATAAACTGAGCGTTGGGCTAAATAACAATAAAAATAATATTAATAAAGACAAGAAAAATTTAAAAAACAACAACCAGAAACTCTCCCCGGTTCCAGAGAACGGCTGCAGGATATGAACGTGAACGCCTCGGGATACCTGGACCCAGAGAAACGCCCTGACCGCTTCAAGCCGCTGGGAGGGGTGCACTGGCTGGACCAGAGAGAGAAGAAGAGCACTGAGCGAGTCAGACCCTACCACACCCTCTTCCTCTACGACAGGTATGTTGTGTGGGTGTGTGGGGGGGAGGGCAGTGGGGGTTGGGGTGTGTGTGTGTGTGTGTGGAGGTGGCGTGGAGGGGGATGTGTGTGTTTTGTTTTCTGTGTGTGTGTTGTCTGTGTGT
>JAAQRG010200262.1:0-11938 GCA_011634625.1 Babylonia areolata | reverse complement strand
GTTAAAACAGTTCACGAGATGAAACGAACAGTCCAAGGACACGCCCCCTACATCTATAGCACGTGCGACATGTACACAGGTGTCGTCAACATCTTCACAACAAAGAAAAAGAAAGAGGCAGACAGACAGCGACAGAGACAAAAGGATAAAGAGACAGAGATAGGCGTACAGACAGGCAGATTGAGAGACAGATATGGACACACAGACAGACATACAAAATAGCGTCAGAGAGAATGACATAGAGAGACAGAGACAGAGAGAGAGAGAAAAAAAGACATACGATTAAAAGACGGATATATATATATACAGACAGACACAGACAGAGAGAAAGACAAACGGAGACACAGACAAAGAAAAAAGACATACGATTAAAAGAGAGAGACAGATATAACCAGAGAAAAAAAAAGACACACGATTAAGAGAGACAGACAGACACTGAGACAGACAGGCAGACAGACATGCAGATATAGACAGATAGAAAGACAAACTTAAGACTCAGACAGAGAAAAAAAAGACATACGATCAGGAGAGAGAGAGAGAGAGAGAGAAGCCGGAGACTCACTGTTTGGATGCTGTGTTGTTTCAACACCTGGCGAAGTCAAAAGGAACAGTTTTTAATTGCCATTTACGCTGCAGTGTTTCATGTTTGTTTTCGTTTGTTGTTTCTTCGAGCTAGAAGTTATCACACGGACTCTCAGAGAGAGAGAGAGAGAGAGAGACAGAGACAAGACTCTCTCTTCTACGAACAGAGACTCTCTCTCTCTCTCTCGTGTGTGTGTGTGTGTGTGCGTGTGTGTGTGTGTGTGTGTGTGTGTGTGTAATGTGTGCGTGCGTGCGTGCGTGCGTGCGTGCGTGCGTGTGTGTGTGTGTGTGTGTGTGTGTGTGTGTGGGTGTGTGTGTGTGTAACAGCAATAACAATAATTCTAATGCAGTCATTTCAGGTCATCTGGCCCATATGGACAGTAGAAGTGAATTTTACATGGTATAAGCAGCACAAAGAGAGCACACAGACAAAAATGTACATAGCAACCATGAAGGCTAACTTCCCACTCAGGTTTGTACGCAGTAACTGAACTTAAAAAGATAATGGAAAACGGTGATGATAAAGTAGTATATATATTTTTTTTTTCGAAGTGTTGCATATCTGGAGAAAACAAAAAGACAATGCTCAAGATCTTCAATACTACTTGAATTACAATACTTACAAATCGGATCTGACAAACGTTTACCAAAACGAGGGATTCCATCAAGTGGAGGACGATCTGACTTAATCAGACACAGAACACGACGAAGCTTGTGATTGTCTAACTCACCAATGTCAATAGCTCTTATAATTTGTGGATGATATAAACAGTAACCACCTTCTTTCACAACAGACAGCTTTCACGAAAATCATCTTCTTGTCTGTCCTTCAAGATCCTTTGAAAACACTCAATATTACCCACATCTTGCATTGCCCATACATATCTGAATCCAAATTTACACGATAATAGTCCTTAGCCCAGTTGTGTCTTCCATTGTAAACATGCATAAGTAACATATCATATCACAACATTGTTTTTGTTGTTGTTGTTGTTGTTATGTGTGTGTGTGTGAGTGTGTGTGTGTGCGCGCGCGCACGAGCGCGTTTTTTTTTGTTGTTGTTGTTTTTGTTTTTTGTTGTTGTTGTTGTGGTGGTGGTGGTGTTGGTTTGTGTGTGTGTGTGTGTGTGTGTGCGTACGCGCGCGCTTGCGATTGTGTGTATGCATGCGTACCATACGATGCATAATTGTGTGATAGACTACGCTGGCAAACAAAAATCTTGGTTATAAATCGATCTTGAATTCCGTAGCACACCATGCACGGTGGTACAAAATAAAGCAACACAAAGAAATAGGGGGTCCTGTTCCACGATTCAAAACAAACAAAAATATACATAGGTATAAATCCTGTTGTTTTTTCGATGGCTTTGGGTTGTTGGGTTTGTTTGGGTTTTTTTGGGTTTTTTTTGTTTGTTTTTTGTTTGTTTGTTTGTTTTGTTGTTGTTGTTGTTGTTGTTTTATTAATCCCAGTGAGTACGTGGAAACATTACGTTTACTGTCTTCACAACATTACCTGGGAGGCTGGCAGTTCCCGCCGATGCTGATGTAACGACAGCCGTTGTCGATGCTAACCCTGAAGTCGGTGTCGGCGTCGATGGACTAGACAATGTTGCGCCCTTTGTTGGTGTCGTAGATTTGTGTGGATGTATTGTGTGGTCGGCAAAGTGGGTATGTCCCTGCAAGCCATGATCGGACGCTTGTGACAAAGTAAGCAATATTGCTGTGGTTAGTGTAACGTAAAAAACTGAAGTCGGGTCCTTTGCGGAGAGGTTCATTGTAGAAGGGTTGAGCGGTAAATACAAAACGTTGCGACTGTAAAATGTGCGGCGTTTCATGGTGGTGGTGGACTCTCCCTGCCAGAGCACCTGTTAGTCTGATTGACTTTCCCTTGCCGGTGATGGGGGCAAAAAAAGTGACTGTCTCCTGAGTGTTTGTCCCGGTGTTTTATATTTCTAGTTTGAAGGCACCAGGTGTTTGGAATACTTCTTTGTCCTATCCTTCACTCTGTGTTCTCGCTCTCTCTCTCTCTTTGTGTGTGTGTGTGTGTGTGTGTGTGTGTGTGTGTGTGTGTGTTTGCTGGACTGCACTAGAAACTCGCAGGCAAAATGGTTTGTTTTGAATCATTGACGCAGAATATAATTTTTCTACCTTGAGCCAAGGCTGACTTTTAAACGGTGGCCAACCTGAAAGGGAATAATCCAGATAAGCTTCTGGACTGTCTTTCATTGAAAAATTTTGGCCAATATGTGAGGATTCTGAGCGAAAGAACACACAACGTACATTCCAACCGTCACATGTGTACGGTGATATGTCCTGTATGGGCATCATTTTGATGGGGTTTGGGGAGACTGAGCGGACACGAATGTGTGTGCGCGTGAGAGAGGGAGAGCGCGCAATTTTACATGGTAAATAGAGCGCAGTTATTCAAGTTAATACTTCACCCCCGTCAATGTGCCAAAGTTTCATCAGTCCACAAACAAACAGAAACACCGACAGACAAGAAAAAAAAGGGTTGAAATCTCGGCCAGTGGCAGGAGACGTCGTGATAAGGCCACAACCTTACGGGCAGTGACAGTGTACCTTTTGGGTCAAGGTTGTTTCGGAGGTTCAGGCAGTGCAGGTGATTGCCCAGTATTGAATAGTAGTAGTCAGTAATATCATGTGGTGAGCACAGCTTTTGTGACCTGGACAGGGCGTATCTTCTGTGTGGTTTTTTCAGCTAACCTCTTGGCTTCGTTCCCGTTCAATCGGACCATTTCTACCGTAAACGAGAGTGCTCTCCCTCTCTTTGGAAAATCTAAAATTTGAATTGAGAACAGTGTTTGGTTTAGCCTGTCTGAAACGAATAGGTTCTTTGCAATTTTAGCAGCTTTAGTCTCCCAGGCTGTGCTTTGACTTTGCTTACATTGTTTACGAATCAACGTGATACAATCCTGCCGTTACAGTTGATTTTATCTTTTGTCTGAGGCACCTTTGCTTGAGGAATATGCTATAATTATTCTGTCTCTGAAACACACCTGTTCATGGAATCTGTTGATATTTTATTTCAAACAGCAAAAATTCAACAAAACCATATATTTTCCAATTAATGTTACAGTTGTGTAAGGTGTGTGTGTGTGTGTGTGTGTGTGTGTGTGTGTTGGGATGTCTAAGATTTGTCTGTGTGCTTTTGTTTAATTACCTTGAATGCGATCAATGCTTATCTTCAGAAGTGTCGCATATGATTGTCAGAGGTGTTTTTGCAGTCTTAAATTCCTGTGGCCTGACAAACTAAAAACACAGATGACCTGTTCATTTCCTGTAGTATGTGTGCATATGTACATACATGTCCATATACAAGTGTGTGCGTGCCAGCATGCACATGTCTGTGTCTATGTTTGTATCTGCATGTGCATCTGTGTGCATATCTCCCTCTACAACTTGAAAATTTGGAGAAACAAACACAAATTTGTTTATAATCAATGACACATTCTCAGGGAAACCAAAAACTGTTTGACTTCACTTGCTGTCTTGTAGTGGCCAATTTCCAGATCCTTATAATGTGTATCAAGTTTGTAAATGTGATTATTATGTTCATCTGTCATGTAAAACTGTCATTTAAAAAAAAAAAAATATATATATATATATATATGAAAAACTGATGTTTTTCACAATGAAAAATTGGTGCAACTGTTACCACCATCCATACTGACCTAAACACTTCCAACACAAAGACAAAACAAGAATTCATACAGATTACTCACTTGTTTAATTTGTTGATTATTTTTTTGAAACTGCCATGGATTATAAAAATAACATCCAGATACAAATAAATATGAACAGAAAGGTTGTATATATATACACAGAAAGAATGACGCAGGGTCAAAAATCACATGTTACAGAACAGTTTATCATACTTTCATCTGTAATGACTTCTTTCATGCACTTCATTCAAGTGTCATCACCTAAAAACACTTACACACACACACCAGGCTGTTGAACACAACTATACCACCAAAGGCCTGAACAAACAATCTATCTTTTGATGTAGACGTGGCAGCTAGAAACATTTTGACTGACAGTCACACCTCTTCACACTGACACAACTTGATGAAGAACAGACGGAGACTTTCACATGCCAGAATGGGGTTTCCTGTGTAAAATAGAATATTTTGTTATCTGTAGTTCCATATGTTTGAAAGCTTCAGTGTCCTGATACATCATTCCATGTGCTGGAATACAACAATATAAAATGAAACTAATGAACAACTAAAGTATCGTTCAGAGACTCACATTTAATTTGAAGTGGTATGACACAAGAGATTAAACCGACAATGGAATTGAATTCCATATCACAATGCTAGCGTATGATATGACATTGATATATATATGTGTGTATCTCCCTGCTTTAAGTCACACTCTAGTACGCGATGACTATGGTAAAACACCACTACCTGACATGACATCAGACATATCCCATGACACAGATATGCAGCTCCAGGTGCAATAGAATTTGTTACTGTGACACCAATAAAAACAGTACAATTTGGTCGATTGGTAAGCTTTGCATACCAGTGATATAAAAAGTATGGAGCTACCAGCCTTCCCCTTCCCTTGCCTCCAAATCCCTTCCCCTGAGTTTGCATTTGTTGATTGATTGAAAATCACCTGTCTCAAATTACAACTTTTTTCTATGTCAAAATTTAAGTCACAGAGGCATTTTTCAACCTTTTGTTTTTTCTTTTCGCTGAAAGTACCGTAAGCTGCTATTTTAAGTAGGTGATTAAAAACAATCTCCCAATTCCAAAACAATCACTCGTTTCCTATTGAACTTATCATTTCTTTTCACAAGCATTAAAACATGAACACTCACATGCACACAAAAGACATTACATACTATATACCTAACTCTTTTACCTTTGTATGCCTCCTAAAATCACTTATTCCCTTGTCAATATGATCCACAATCACACAAAACATGGTTCTCATCACTGTTTTTACATTGTAAATGTTGCAATGCAAATGTTGAAAATAGAAAGCTGAAAGCAAAATGAAATAAATTCAACATGAGTAATAATCACAATTATACTGTACTTTACTGGCTCAGTGTATCACAAGTCTGATCCTCATGCCTGAACACACACACACACACACACACACACACACCACACACACACTACCTCACATACAAACACAAACATATACATACAAACTCACATACACATGTGTACACACACACATGTGGGAGGTCACACACACACACACACACACACACACACACCACAAATTAGCACACACACATACAAACTCACACACAAACTTAAAAGCACACACACACACATACACATAGCATACAAATTCACACACACACACACACACACACACACACACACACACACACACACACAAACACACACAAAGTCAAACACGTAACCACAAAAACAAATAGACAATTATCTTTTTTCTGCATACACACACCCTGTCTCAATTCTGCTACATGTTGCACACTCATCTCTGAACTATTTAAACATGATATGCTCAGCACATGTCTTCCCTCCCCCTTCCCTGTCATTGTCCACTACCCCCCCTCCACTCCCTAAGAAGAAAAGAAAATATGTAATTCAGTTCCTGGTTGTAGACCGCCTCACTTTCTCTTTCAGTTCCATTGCGGGTTGGGAGATCTTGTACACTTATTGCAGAGAATCATTCAAAGTAAATTATGTGACAACCATACCAGCAACAACTGCAGTCATTCACCACACCAACATCTCATGGGTCTTAAAAATAAATAAATCAATTAATTCATCTTTAAACAAATAAACAAAAAAGACAGGAAAATACAAAAACACTAGCTATACTTCTAGATATTACCCACTCTGACATCCTATAGCGCTTTAAAATAACTAAATAAATAAACAAATCTTTAAAATTAAAATAAAGAGAAAATAAAGAAACTACAGCAGATATACCTGTAGATATTATCCACATCTACATCCTATATTCAAGAAAAGTAAAAAATAAAAATAAAATTAAAGACAAGATTTTCTTTTTTAATCAGCAATTCTCTCACACATCATCCAAACCTGCAATCAATTGCTTTCCTTTTGGAAAAACCACCACAACAAAATGAAAACAAACAACAAACATTTGGACAATTTATATATATATATATATATACATATATAGTGATACACAGGAGAGTACATTTTTTTTACATTTTGCACCAGTTAGATCAAACAAAAATATAATATATACGCCATTAGACAGCCCTCATGACTTGCTCGTCATGGAGTAAGCTAACACAGGAAGCGATCAGCCAAATGTTTTCAAACTGTGTGTACAATCCTCTTTGTTCCAAGGACATATGACAAGGCTGCAGACGCTACAGCTGGGATATGCTACAAAACACTGGGGACAACTGTACAAACAGACTGGGGGAAGGGGTGCTTACTTTACACAATATCCAATGTTGGCCTGAGAGTATCACATTGCACGTTGAGGAAATGACTGCAGGAAGGGTGGTGGGGTGGGGTGGGGTGGGGAGTGTGGGGCTGATTGTGGGAGCATGCTTGAGAGAATGGCTCTTATGCGTGGCACAGTTCTGAAAACTGGCCACACAGACTGACGTCAATCTACCTTTACAAATTCTCACCAAGTTGTTAAGTGTTTAATATTACTATTATCATCATGGGGAGGAAGCATCTCCGATCACTTTCCATGCTCTCTGCATTCCTCTCATACAGATATATGCAAGTTTCTGAGAAGTTATCAAAATAAAATCTGAAAAGGAAAAAAAAAAGAAACGAAAAAGAAAAAAGAGAACAACAGAAAAGCTTAATAAAAAAACAAAACAAAAAAACTAACGATCACCCACCAATCTTTAAAACCAACAACACATCATTCTGTAAAAATGAAAATAGAAGTAAAATCAGCAGCAAACACCTTGCTTTGTTGAACTCTATACATACACTATTTCAATGTTTCAAACATAGACATGGACACAACACATAGTAGCAGCAATGATGATCAGTTTTTCACTGGTTTCAATATGCTAACTTCTACTACAATCCAATGCTTAACATCTGGTGTCTGTCAGCAAAATCTGTGCTCAACTGCCAAAACCAAACACAATGCAGACACCCACGCTTTCTCTCTATCTCTCTTAAGCATTGCGCACACTACACTCTATATATTTCCCGCAACAAATGCAGCAAAAATTAAATATGGCAGTGTTTCTTCATAATGAATTTTCTGCTGAACTTGGCGACTTGGGTTACTATCAAACCCGTTCAGATTATGAGTGCAATGCCATTTCAATGATTATGATTCCACATTTAACCCATAGCTTTAAAATGCTGCTAAAAAAAAGACACACACACACACACAAAGAACAACCCCCCACACACCCCAGAAAAAAAATATACATATATATTTCTAAATAAGTCAAACACACTCACACATCCAATTCTTTCAGATTCATTACTTTACCACACTCCATCAATTAAAACTTGTGGTATTATAAAACTTGCAATAAGCTGTTCCCTCATAAGACATCAGTCAAATGATATGGTCATCAATTTATCATGGTGCTGACAGCAGAAAACAGTACCCATACTCCCTGTGTTCTGTGTTTTGTTTTAATCCTTCCTCAACAATCTGCATGACATACCAGTCATCACACGACCAAGGACCATCACAATGAAAAGCAGTAGCTGTTCATCTGCTGTGAAGAATAAAAGATGTATACAAAAAAATAAACATAAAAAAACAACTGATTTTAAGCACAACCGCCCCATCCCCCCAAAAAACCAAAAACACAATTTCTTCAAGCAAACAGTACGATGACATTTACTGAATATATCACGATAGAAGATGGAGGGGATGGAATTACTAGGTTCTGCAGCTGAAGTTGGCAGTTCATTATTCAGAAAATACTACCCTATTCCATAAGCTTCATTCTCTGACTATGATGACTCACATTTCCACACAGATGTATCTTCAATCAACTTTGAAAGCAAGACCATGGTTATTCACCTTGCCCAGTCATGACAACCCTTTTTAGGTGGGTCTGCTGGTGTTGAGACATTGGGTCTTTTTTTCTGATGATGTGTGTTTGGGCATTTTTACCCATCAAGTCATGGTCGCATTCACCACACAGTATGGAAAATGTTTTTGTCTCCCTGGCTTTTGTCGTTTGGGTGGACAAGTAGGATTTCTGGTGCTTTGGAGTGCCTGAGGTCGATTCTTGCTTCTGTTTAGGTTTTGTTGTTGTTGTTGTTTTTCCAAGTAGTTTTTTTGTTTTTGTTTTTTTGTTGTTGTTTTTTTTCTTTTTTTGACAGTCACAGAGAAAGCCTGCACAGTGAAGACTGCTGCAGGTAAAAACATCTTTATTCCTGATAGATGGCGTATTCAGGAATCCGTACTCATCAATTAAACACTAACCTGGCACCATTATCAACAAATTCCAACTGTTGTATTGAGACAAAATATTCAGAAAATTTTTTTTACTGCAATGCAATATTTAACAGAGAACCAACTGCAACTAAATGTAAACTACTGTGGTTCATTTGACAAAAGGTAATTGTAGAGCATCGTGACAGATTAACATCTCTTGTGCAGAATTAAAACTACCCACACTAAGCTCTTTCCAAGTCTGGCCTTAACCCATTCAACCTCTAGGAGTTTACACCCTCAACAGGCTTCCCTGCCATACCCATGCCAAAAAATGCACAAAATAAACTCAAAGATAACGAGTTTTTCCTCTAAATTGACATGTGTGGAACACAGCTGGAAATACTGTAGAAGTTTGTTCCCTTTGCTAGCTGATTATGTATATTCAGGAAAATGGAAACCGTTTCAATGAAACAAACTTTGATGCACTGGCACTGGTTGAGTGCGGGGCTAAAATGAGTTAAAACTTACCTCTTTCCAAAACAGTTCTCCTCCCCCACCCTCTTTTTGCCCATTGTTTGTCTCACCTGATGTATTTCTTGTAAGGTCCATCCCTGTGTTTCAGAGTTATGCATGCTTGTGAAAGCTGGATGTGAAATCGCTTTGATTTTGTTTCAACACAAAACTCACAGCCATATATATTCATTTATAAATAAAACATATTTCAACTGCGTGCCAACACTGTTAACGAAAAGTCCAAAAATACCTGCCATCAAAATATTCAAGAGTTATGATAACTTGTAAAATGCAAAGTAAAGAATATCATATAAGTACACAGACTATCGCATCTGTAAAACAGAAATATAAGTGACAAAATCAGAAACAACTGCCTCCATGTTCTTTTGCTTGTTCAGAAAAGATTGGGGAAATAATTTTTTTGTACATGTCTCTGTAATTCACAGATAGTTTCTCTTTTTATTGCACTATTCTGACACAGACATATAATATACAACATTAATGATTGCAACTGCTGATAAATGAGAAGATTCATTACCATCAATGAAAAGTTTTGTTTTTTTTTTAAATTACTCAGATTATTGACATTTACATATATTCATTTATATATACATGAAATAATACGAGAAACAACTGCAACAACAATAAAGAACAAATTTTAGTGTGCATCAGATTTGTTAAATTCAGTGAATGCTCACGACCACATCAATGCACTATTTCATTTTCCCAATTCCCCAAACTGTGTTTTCAACATCCATTCTGAACTGTTTGCCAACAAAATCCTGAGATTTTAACACACACACACACAGAGAGAGAGAGAGAGAGAGAGAGAAACACACACATACAAAGCTGTTTTTTCATACATATCTACAAATAATCGGATATTCTCAGACTCCCATGAACAAATCTCAGTCACACACTCAATCCTTAACTTCAACTGATCCTACAGTCATATATGATAACATGGTGATAGTGGTAGTGTTTCCTTTTACCACCACCCCCACATCTACCCCCCTCCACCACTTCTTTCTTTTCAGACCAGAAATGTGTAGCTCACCTTCTGGTCAATAAAGGACAGATATTTTACCAGTGCAGAATCCACATCCACTGACAGAGCAACTAAGTAGACCAAGACCTGTCAAACGTGTGGGAGTTTGTAGTCCTCAGTAGTACGTGGTCAGTATCCCTGCCTGTCACGCGGGAGACCGGGGTTCAATTCCCCACCGGGGAGGCTTTTTTTTTTTTTTCTCAAGGCCTGACTAAGCGCGTTGGGTTATGCTGCTGGTCAGGCATCTGCTTGGCAGATGTGGTATAGCGTATATGGATTTGTCCGAACGCAGTGACGCCTACCTGAGCTACTGAAACTGTGGGAGTCATCAAAAAGGTGACATCTCCATTTCAGTCCTGAATCACCTCCTTACCATGGGTAACACTGACTGTTAGCTGTCAGTCTTCAGTGTCACCAGACCATGGTCTGTTCAGGGTATGACCACGTTCTATCATGTTATTCCTCACATGCTCAAATACAAACAAGTCTTAACATATAAACATATAACTGTTCGTTCTTCTTCTCATTCATTAGATGGACACCCCAGTCTCCGCAATGAAGGCAGCTGTATGCTGCAGGTTCTCTATACAGCCATAGAGCTTCCTGTATATAATTGCTCCTTTTTCATCCTAACATTCTTTCTATGAAGAACATGGACTGTTCTCCCAAAGTAGATTGCATCAACATACTTTCTACAGTACAACGCCTTTCTCTTCTCCTTTTTTTTGTGTGTGTGTGTGTGCCTGTTTTCTTTTTCTCTAATTACATGTCAGCGTGTTTTGTTCGTAGACATATTTATCATGTCTGTAGCTGTGTATGTGACTTTTCTGGGGAAGAATTAAGCCTCTTCACAGCCATATATTCTTTAAAAAAACAAACATGCACTATATGCACCAAGAAGAACTAGCACCCTGACAGTTTAACTGGAGACCTTGTGGTGGAGGGAAAGGGACAAAGACAAATCCCTTCTCTGATCTGATAAAGAAGAAAAAGGGAGACTTGCTGCCTTGTGGCACGATTCTTTCTCACTCACTTCAGGCACGGGGTGCAATCACCAACTAGGCTGTTCTCCCATGTCAGTACTGGGTGGAAGCAGGCGCCACACCCAGCAGGACCCTCCCTAATACTGTCATTGTCACCAGGGTACCCCCACCCCACACCACTGACGATGCACCCTTTCACCTCTCTCTGCGCAGACAACAGAGAGGCCACACTAAACCTCTGAGCAGTTCAATACGAAAGTTAACACACCGGTAATACTAATTAAGTCTTCTGTGCTGGGTTGCACAAGCGATCCCAGCTTCAGTCTACGGTAATTCCACAGACTCAGGAAAGCTCTTGACCCTTGGCAAAACTTTTTTTTTTTTTTTTTTTTTTTTGCTACCCCATCATGTGCATCATTTCAATGACATTATTCCCTTGT
>JAAQRG010200249.1:7500-11943 GCA_011634625.1 Babylonia areolata | reverse complement strand
AGAGATAGAGAGAGAGAGAGAGAGAGAGAGAGAGAGAGAGAGAGAGAGAGAGAGAGAGAGAGAGAGAGAGAAGAAGAAGAAGAAAAGAAGAAGAAGAAGAAGAAGGCTTTGCTTCAAGCACAAATATCGGTTGTAAGCCACTGTTGGACACGCCGTGTTGCCTGGCTTACAAGTCCGCCGTGTGCTGTGTGAAACTGCCACACACATTGTCCATGTATCGTTTTTGCCTTTTGCACATTTCTGTCCATGTGCCTCCCAAGAGGACTCTTTGGAATACTTCTTCTTCTTCTTCGTTCGTGGGCTGCAACTCCCACGTTCACTCGTATGCACACGAGTGGGCTTTTTACGTGTATGACCGTTTTTACCCCGTCATGTAAAGCAACCATATTTGATGGGTATGTTCTTGTTTCCATAACCCACCGAACGATGGCTGATGTGGATTGCGAGATCTTTAATGTGCGTATTAATAATTTGTTGTTGTTGATCTTGTAAATGCGTATATACACACAACGGGTTCAGGGACAAGCAGGTCTGGACATGACTATGTTGACCTGTGGCATACAAATCATCACTCTTGGCTCTCCAATCTGTGGATTCCCGATGTCACTTGATGGCGGGGTGCCGTTCGGAACACTCTTTTCTCCTTGCCCAGTGAAGTTGTGCTATGTATGTACAGAGAGAGAAACAGAGAGAGAGACACATACACACACAAAGAGAGAGAGACACTGACACTGACACTGGTTTAATTGTGAAGGCCACCGGCCCATACACAAAGGGGTGGGGGATACAATGGGACAATTCAACATGCAGAAAGAATACATTTTTTTTAAAAATCGCTCTTCACACACACACACACACACACACACACACACACACACACACACACACACACACACACAAGACTAAACTTTACACTAGAAGCAATAAAGGAATTATGAGCGATTTGAATATCACAAAATGTTATGTAACAACAACAATGACGACAACAACAATAACAATAATAACTAATACTACTATTACAAATAACGACTGTTGGTGTTATCCCAGTGTCCTGGATTAAGTAAGACACAGAGAGAGAGACAGACAGAGACACAGAGACAGAGAGAGAGAACGAACGAACGAATGAAGATTTTTTTTTTAATTGAGGGAAGTGGAATAAGCATACATGTGCTTTTTTTCATCCAGCCCTCAGGGCGAATAGAAAATGAAAATGAAAATGAATCAAAATATCCACAAAGTAACAAAGAGATGTAGAAGTAAGGACATGTCATTCACATACACATTTAAACATGCACATGTACATAATTCTGATACAAAAATCATATAATGAAAAAAAAAAAATCAACGCCCCCTCAAAAAAACATCAAAAGAAACACACAGACCCTCCCAAGCCCCCCTCGTCCCCCCCTCCGCCACCCCCCCTCGCCCCCCCCCCAAAAAAAAAAGTATGCAGGACACTGATTGTGGTTGTATATCATTAAGTTGTGCGATAGCGGTTAGACATACATTTAAACTATATATGCGTATTCAATAAGATAAAGTCAAGTTAAGTAGGATTGTTGACATATTTGTCCATAAGGCGTGTATGGTAATGTTTTTTGAATTCTTGAATGCTTTTCTGAACATTAAAATTGGGTGAAATATTGTTCCATAAACAGCCTCCTGAATAAATGAGATTGGATTTAAACAGATCTGCTCTTGGAATGGGGATCTTAATCTTGTTGGTCTGACGGACTAGCGTTGTGGGAAATCTATCCCTCAAAGATGGAGCATAATTAGACATGATTTTAAAAATAAAAAGTGCTTTGTTGTATTCAAGTTTAAGCTTTATGGGAAGAATATCTAAATGTCTGTAGTCTTCAGCAGTCAGTGATGAAGATTTCAGAAGGATTAATTTAAGAGCTCGTTTATGCAGACTTAGTAAAGGTTTTAGTATACTATCGCTAGCTGAATCCCAGAGTGTTGACGCATAGTTAATATGTGATTCAATATAAGCAAAAAAGAAAAAAAATTCGACAATGCAAATCAAGAAAATGTTTAATTCTGGAAAGCTGATAAATCTTTTTGGATAGAGTTTTGCATAATGACATAATATGACTGGACCAAGATAAGTTGTTATCAATGGTGACTCCAAGAATTTTATGATTATCAACTTCTTCTATTGGATGACCATTTATGGAAAAGGGTGGAAGGTTGTGTGAAAAATTTTGGCGTTTCTGTCTGGTTGTGAGTATGAGACATTTCTTTTTTTTTGGATGGAGACGCATGTGATTTAAATTGGACCATCTAATTATGTCATTAATGCTTTGTTGCAGAGCATAGTACACTTTGTCTATTGTAGTGTGATTTGTATGTATTGTTGTATCGTCTGCAAACATCTCACATAATGCATTAATAAATAGAGGCAAATCATTTATATAAACAGAAAACAATATTGGAACAAGAATTGAACCTTGAGGAACTCCATAATAGATAGACTGTAAAGAGGATTGAGATTCATTCATAGATACAATTTGTCTTCTGTCTGATAGAAATGAAGAGTTCAAGTGTATTTCCAGAAAAGCCGTATAATTTTAGTTTTTTCAAAAGAAGAGTGCGGTCTATCACATCGAATGCCTTCATAAAATCCACCATGAGAACACCAGTAATTTCATTATTGTTTATCTTTGTGAGCCATTGTTCGACTAAGTTAGTGAGTGTTGTATGACAGGAGTACTTGGATCTGAAACCAGATTGATCTGGATGAAATAATTTGTAGTGATTGAAATGATTAAGGATATGTTTATTAATGTGTTTTTCTAAAGGTTTTGACAATATTGATAAGATTGAAATTGGTCTGTAATTGGAAGGGTCTGTACGGTCTCCTGACTTAAAAATGGGTACTACTTTCGCGACTTTAAAAGATTTAGGAATTATCTTTTTTGTGATACATTGGTTATAGACACAAGTAAGTGTTTCGGCAATTATAGGAGCAGAGAGTTTTAATATCTTTCCTACTATACCATCAATACCATTCGAAACCTGCTTTAAGTGGGAAAGAGCATAGTAAACTTCATGTACATCCATAAGATGGATATCAAGGTGTGATGAAATATTTTTTAGTGTTACAAAAGGTTTCGAGAGTATCAAGTGAATTAAGGGATGACGTGTTTGTTCCTACTGTTGAGTTAGCTACATTACAAAAATGTGACAGACAGAGAGACAGACAGGAAAGAGAGAGAGAGAGAGAGGGTGGGGGGAGAGAGAGAGGAGAGAGAGAGAAAGAGAGAGAGAGGGGTGTGGGGGGGGGCGAAGAGAGAGAGGAGAGAGAGAGAGAGGGTGAGGGAAAAAGAGAGAGAGGAGAGAGAGAGAGAGAGAGAGAAGATGGGGGAAAAGAGAGAGAGAGGAGAGAGAAAAGAGAGAGAGGGTGGGGGGAAAGAGAAAGAGAGATTAGGGAAAAGAGAGAGAGAGAGAGAGAGAAAAGAGAGAGAGAGGGTGGGGGAAAAGAGAGAGGAGAGAGAGAGAGAGAGAGAGAGAGAGTGGGGAAAAGAGAGAGAGAAAGAAAGAGAGAGTGTGGGGGAAAAGAAGAAGAGGAGAGAGAAAAGAGGGTCTGGGGGAAAAGAGAGAGAGGAGAAGAGAAGAAAAGAGAGGGTGGAGAAAGAGAGAGGAGAAAGAGAGGGTGGGAAAAGAGGGGAGAGAGGAGAGGGAAGAGAGAGAGGAGAGAGAGAAAGAGAGAGAGGGCGGGGGGAAAAGAGAGAGGAGAAAGAGAAAAAGGGAGGGTGGTGTGAAGAAAGAGAGAAGAGAGAGAGGAGAGAGAGAGAGAGAGGGGTGTGGGGGGGGGGAGAGAGAGAGGAGAGAGAGAGAGGGTGGGGGAAGAGAGGGAAAGAGAGAGAGAGAGATGGTGGGGGGAAGAAAGAGAGGAGAGAGAGGAACAGAGAGAGAGAGAGAAGGTGGGGGAAGAGAGAGAGAGAGAGAGAGAGAGGGTGGGAGAGGGAAGAGAGGAGAGAGAGAGAAAGAGAGAGGGTGGAAGAGATAGAGGAGAGAGAGAGAAAAAGAGAGAGAGAGAGAGAGAAAGAGAGAAAGAAAAAGAGAGAGGGAAGAAAGAGAGGAGAGAGAGAGAAAGAGAGGGAGAAAAAGAGAGATAGAGAGAGAGAGACAAAGAGAGGGTGGGGCGGAAGAGAGAGAGGTAGAGAGAGAAGGAAAGAGAGAGAGAGAGAGAGAGAAAGAGAGAGCAAAAGAGGGGGAAAGAGAGAAATATAATGATATGGAAAAAAAAAGAAAAAAAAGGGGGTGCGGTTTACCAAAAGGAAAACCCTGAAATCTGCTAATGCTTTCAACTGCTTAAGCATATTCACGTGCGAGTGTATGTGAAAGTGGAAAATCCTTCTGGGTTCTGGATAGACAAGGGCTCTGTTGTTCAGGATTAATTTCGGAAATACTGGGTGATGCATAAATAGAGCTGAT
>JAAQRG010200249.1:0-2500 GCA_011634625.1 Babylonia areolata | reverse complement strand
ATGAAAAGTTGGTAATTTTTTTGGGGGGCAGCACCATTATTAAAAAGTATCATGTGTGTCTTTTCAGTTGAAAACTGTAATCCATTATCTTTCATATAAATGTTTAATTTATCAAGTTCTGATTGATATAAATTGTTAATGTGATTGATATAATGCAGGCCCGTTTTCTTTCGCAAAGTTACGTTCATCCAAACTGCTATATCATCAACCTATTGAGCGAGATTGATAGATTTAGACAAATATTTTGGCAAATCATATAGCATTATGTTGAACAGTGGGGAAATTATAGAACCTTGCGGAATACCCATGTTAATTGATCTTGAAGACGACAATGATTGCCCAACTTTAGTGATGATGCTTCTTTCTCTCAAAAGAGATTTTATATACCTGTATACATTGTCACTTAACCCAATGTTCTGTAGCTTAAACAGTAGTCTGGCATGCCAAATGCGGTCATAAGCTTTTTGTACATCAAAGAACATGGCCAAAACACTCTTTCTCTTTGAAAACTGTTGTTTTATGTTTGTTGTTAGTTTTACTAGGTGATCTAAAGTAGATCTGCTCTTTCTGAATCCTGCCTGTGCAATCGGAATAATTCTAGTTTTATTACAATAATATGTTAGCCTCATCAATATAATTTTCTCCAAGATTTTTTCGACGTGCGATGTTAGGGATATGGGTCTATAACTCGATGTGTCTGATCGTGGTTTAGCTGATTTAAGTATGGGAGTAATGATGTTGTTCGGGTGTTAATCCATCATCGTTGCATGTTTTGGCAAACATATCTGCAAAAGTTTCTGCTTTTTCTTAAGAGTTTGGGAAACATTTCCCATTAACTTTTGTAGGATATTCTTGAAAAGATATCCCATTTTTCATATCCTTAATTTTTTCCATACCTTCTTTGTATCTTTGTAATCTGAAACTTCTTGAATACAATAATTAGACCAATATTGTCTTTTGACTTGAGCAACAACTCTGTTGCAATGATTTTTGGCTTTCCTCATTTCTTCATGGGATTGCTCCACCCTGTCCTTTAGTCTTTGCTTGTCAATCTCCGTGTTCTTATCATTTTTTAATTCCTTACTATGCTTTAACCATTGTTTAAAAGTCTTCTATTTAAGTTCAACAGCCTGTGCACTCGCTTGACTCCACCAGATATTACCACTATGCTTTCTTTTTCTGGCGGGTGTTCTTTTTGGAAATGATAATTCAGCTGCTTCGATGATTGTTTTAGTAAATCTTTCATAAAATATATCATATCAACATCTAAATCCTCAATTTTATCCAAGTTTTGGCTTGAAAGAAAGGATTGATATTTTTTCCCCAATCAGCCTGTTCATAGTAGAACTTTGGTATTGCATCATTGCTTACATCGTTAGATTTAGATTCTTTATGAAGTTTAAGAATAATTGGTAAATGATCACTGCCTAGTGCATCATCTTCTACAACCCAGGTACTAACTGTTGCTAAGTCTGACGTAACAAGTGTCAAATCAATTGATCTAGCCTTGTGGCTTGATACATCAGGAAATCTTGTTATACTGCCATCATTTAAAAGATATAGAGAGGACTCTACTAGATTTTCAATGAGATGAGAATTAGTGATCGACTGACAATTTTTTTCCCAAAAGGGAGCATGGGCGTTAAAGTCTCCACCAACAACCCATTGTTCATTTTCTTTTACTAAATTCAGAAGCCAGTTTGTGTTTGAATCAGAAGGACCATTTTAAAAATAAACAGAAAGGAAATTTATGACGAAATCATTTATCTTAATTTTGGCACCTGTAGCTGAAACATCAATAATATCTTTGGGGACAGGGGAGGCAATGAACTCATTAAGACCACACGGGACATACAGTGCCGTGGTAACCCTTTCAGAACGGTCTGTGTGATACAAAGGAGGAAAATAGTATCCTTTTAAAGAAGGTAATTTACCTTTAGTTACATTTAAGGACTGTAAAAGTAAAACTTGATGGTTATTTTAACCAAGATATTCACGTAAATAATCTAGATTGGAAGCAATGGATCTGCAATTCCACATTTATTATTTTTCTTATTTGTTTTCACCATAAATCACATTTTGATTTGAATACAAAAGGTCATTAGCTTTTGCTTACAAACTAAACAGTTAATATGTTAGGATATGGTTGCCACGCTGACCACCAGCTGCCTGCACTGATGCAGTCTACCTCCAGCTGACTGCTCCAACGATGTTGATGAATTGTTGTCATGCCTACCACCAGTTGACGATGTTGACTGCCTGCCGACTGAACTGACGATGTTGGCGGGTGGTCGCCCCGTAGACCACCAGACGACTGCAACAATGTTGGCAGGTGGTCGCCACGTAGACCACCAGACGACTGAAACGACAATATGGACAGGTGGTCGCCACGTTGACCACCAGACGACTGCAACGACAATGTGGATGGGTGGTTGCCACGTTGACCACCAGACGACCGCAACGACAACGTTGGTTGGTGGTCACCACATTGACCACCAGC
>JAAQRG010200246.1:0-11955 GCA_011634625.1 Babylonia areolata | reverse complement strand
CGCATGCTGGGCCAGGCGACTTAACGTGGCCACTTCTGACTGTGATTACCAAGGGCCACCTCCTCCATCCATGAAGTGTTTGACTGGTGTGGACCACGTGCCTTACACCCTGGTGTGTGACCACCATCCTGACTGCATGGACAACAGTGACGAGAACTTCTGCATCTTCCCGCTTTGCCCCTTGTCAGGAATGTTTCAATGCTTCAACAAACAGGTTTGTGCACACAGTCCTAATATTTTGTTTTCTAATACAAACCTTATACAGTGTATGTGTATAACCTTACGATATTTTATGAACAAAAACTAACATGAATGAGAAGACACACAAATCTCCGAATCAATACATCCAAGCCAACTCCAGGGTATTCTTGCTCTTAAGCATAACTAAATTATAACCACCATTTGAAATATAACAGATATGTTATCAAACAGTGTGTGCATCAGAATTGCTTGAAGGGACAGTCATGTAGATCTTATCAGTATGGAATCAATTTCTGTATCATAGTGTTTTGATTTGTTCTATGTCACCCATGCAATCATCCAGCTATACACCTATCTGTTACTTGTGTTGTGAGTTTGATGTGCAAGACCTCATTATTACTGGAAAGCTGATTCAAGTCGATCATTAACAAGGCACAGACAAGAACTTTCCCAGGCGCTGACATTGGAAGCGACCATGACCTTGTTCTGGCAACCTTTAAGCTCAAACTCAAAGCGAAGCAATTCTCAAAGAGCCCACGGATCAGCTTTAACCTGGAGAATCTGAAAGACCCGGAGATAGCCGAGGTATTTAAAGCCCAGGTAGGTGGAAAGTTCGCTGCACTGAACCTTCTAGAGGACACGAATACACTTATCAACAAAGCCAACGAAGTGTACATGGACGCCGGCGAAGAACTCCTCGGAAGGGAAAGAAAGAAAAAGAAACCATGGATCACAGACGAAATCCTCGACCTGTGTGACATGAGACGTGAACTCAAGGGCGAAAGGAAGGAAAGTGATTTGGCAAGATGGCAATACCAGGAAGCTAACAGGAAGGTGAGAAGGAAGATGAAGGAGGCAGAAGAAAACTGGATAGATGAACAGTGCAATGAGATGGAAAAAGGCTTTGAAAGTGGGAGCAGCAAACAGGCCTACAGCACGCTAAGAAGCCTCACTCAGTCAAGTCAAGCAAGAACTGCTGTAATAGAGGACAAAGAAGGCAAACTCCTTTCAGACAGTGAAGACGTCCTGGAAAGGTGGACAGAATACTGCACTGGCCTGGTATAACCACCAGCTCCACCCAGACAGCTCCAAATTGGAAAACGACACTCTGCCAGCTGCACGTGACAACGATTCTCCACCCATACTTAAGGGGGAGGTCAGAAACGCAATACGAAGCTTGAAAGAAGGGAAATCACCGGTTGTGGACAATATCCCAGCAGAAATGTTGCGGCAAGGTGGTGAGGCGTATGTTGCAGTCCTTCAAGCAGTATGCCAGAAAATACTTGACAAGAAGAGATGGCCAGAACAGTGGACGCAATCACTGGTGATTCCTCTGTCAAAGAAGGGCAACATGAGACAATGCCAGAACTATAGGACCATTAGTCTTATTAGTCACCCAAGCAAGATCATGCTACGAATCCTTCTCAACAGACTGAAGTCAAGGGCTGAAGAAGTACTCGCCGAAGAACAAGCTGGTTTCAGAAAGGGAAGAAGCACCATTGAGTAAATATTCAATTGCAGAATACTCATTGAGAAACACCTTCAACACCAACGCGACTTGTTCCACAACTTTATTGACTTCAAGAAAGCGTTTGACAGGGTTTGGCATGAGGGACTATGGCATGTGCTGAGGGGATATGGAATTGACGAAGGCATCGTGAGCATGATAGAGGCCCTATACAAGAATTCCAACAGTGCAGTGCTCCTCAACAACCAACTACGGGAGTTTTTCAAAACAACCGTTGGTGTCAGACAAGGCTGTATCCTCTGTCCTGTGTTGTTTAATCTCTTCTTGGAAAGGATAATGGAGGAGGCACTGGAAAACCATGAGACTTCTATCTCCATTGGTGGCAGACGAATATGCAACCTCCAGTTTGCTGATAGATCTGATGGGGGGAACGAATGAAGAACTGCAGGAACTTACCAACAGACTTGTTGATAGAGCGGGTGCTTACGGACTGGAGGTCAGCACAGAGAAATCCAAAACCATGGTGAACAGCGTGAACATGGCCCATGCCACTATTTTCATGAACGGAGAACAACTGGAAGATGTCGGAAACTTCAAATATCTAGGAGCAACCCTGACAAAAGATGGAAGCAGCAAAGCAGAAATAAGAATTCGCACTGGCACAGCCACTGCAGCCATGACCAAACTGAACAGAGTGTGGAAAAGTAACATCCGATTCTCCACAATATTCAAGCTCTACAAACCCCTGGTAGCTTCCATTGTACTGTATGGTTGCGAGGCATGGACACTGACGGCCGAAACTGAAAGGAAGATCCAGGCCTTTGAGAACAAATGCCTGAGGAAGCTCCTTCAAATTTCCTGGATCGAGCACAGGACCAATGAATATGTACGGAGCATAATTGAGAACCTTGCTGAACCTCAGGAACCTCTACTTTCAACTGTGAAGAGACGCAAGCTGATATGGTTTGGGCACAACACTCGACACACCAGTCTGTCCAAAACAATCATACAAGGCACCATCAAGGGCGGGAGAAGAAGAGGAAGACAGTGGAAGAACTGGCATGAGAACATCAAACAATGGACCGGACTCCATACACGTGAGCTGCTGCCGGCGGCTGCTGACAGAGACAGATGGAGAAGAGAGGTCGCGTCTGCAGTCCTCAGGTTTCCCCCAACGACTACTTTGTAGTTATGGGCCTGAGAAGAAGAGAAGATTCGAATTTGCAAAAAAAAATTATATATATTCAAATGAGAATCACACAATCGGTTCAAAGAAATATTATGTGTACAAATAAAACAAGACAATAGGAAATGTAGCTTTGTGCATGATCGTAATTCTCAGTTTTGATTTCCAAATGTTATTTCAGGTTAGTTCACAGGTAGAAGAATTTCGCAGGTGTCATATTTGTGAAAGTGGGCGTAGAGTTCCATCAAAGGGCTCACTCAGTTTCTCAATTCATTCTTTTACCTTTCTTGACATCTAGTCTTTTGTTTTGACTGCATGAAACGATAGTGCATGAGCGATAGTGATCAATATTTTCATTTTCATGATGGCCATTTTCTCTCTATAAAATTTCGTACCTTTCTTTCCCTTGTATAGTTATCAATTAGTTTTTGAATAGATAATTTGATTTGAACATATTCGTCCTTGTACAATTATGTTATTAAAGAAAACGAATTACTGTATTTGTGTTTCACTTTGATCCAGCACATGCAGTTCTGTAACTCACTACTGTGGTGTACTACTAAGAAGGAATTATTGACACATATCTTTGTTGTTTAAATATGCTATGAAGAGACTTTCTTTGACCAAATCTATTGTATGTAAATCGACTGAGTAATATTAGTTAAGAACATCTCGCTTATCTATTCCCATTCTACTGACTGGAATAGATTCTTGCAAGTAAAACATTAAAAATATTCAGCACTGGTATAACCTTGGTTCACTGAAATTTTGGCACAAATGAGAAAGAAAAACGAAAAAAGGACAACATTTGTGGCAAATTTGATGTGCTCGAGAGGCAGGTGTTAGCACACAATACTACATCTTCCGTCCCTTCTTGTCTAAATTTCTGGGACCGCTGGAAGAGTGATCGTGCCAGAGCTCTGACGTGAAAAGGTATATCGCATTCCTTTTCACCTCACATGGAGTTGCTCGGCATCCAGTGCCGGCCCCAGTGCTTCCCATGTGAAGTGTCCTCAGTGTTCATCCATACCACAGCGAACCCCTCCGCCTCCTTACAGCTGCCAGGAGACGAGAGAAAAAAGTGCGATAATCGCCGGCCAGACACTACTGTTACCGCTGCTGCTGACAGAGCCAGCCTTACAAAGAAAGCTAGCTGAAAATGGATTGTCCAGTAACTGGTGATAAACACTTGATCACTGTTGTGGATCCGTCGATATTGCCTACAACAGTTTGCCACTTGTGTCAATAATTCCTTCTTAGTAGTACTCCACAGTAGTGAGTTACAGCCTACACAGGCTGACTAGGGATAGTAGCTTTCGTTTTGTCCAGTGCTTCTTGTTGAGGCTTGTCTCAGATAAAGTGTATGTAACTCTTCAGTTGATCAAGTATTGGCTTGAAGACTATCGTTTTATGGCTGCATTTTGGTCTCTTGTATTTAAGCAGAAGTAGTGCTTTCTACATGGCTTTTTACACGATGGCGAGTAAGTTAACCCAGTCAGTGTGTTGTGTGATGTTTTATAAAACACTCCGACCGTTTCCATATTTTAGGTTTATTTTTTAGGTCTGCCTCTGAGTGTATGTGGAATTCGACGAGGTGGATGGACTACTGAAGCAACATTTTGTTTGAGGTGTATGTTCATCTTGCCTTCAAGGGTTTCAAACCCGATAAAGATTTTACTGTACACTTTGATGACTTCATCTTCTGGCCACATAAAAAAGATCCGATGGTCTTGCTAAAATGATCCTCCAATAAATCATTGGGGGAGAGAGACGGAGGGGAACACAGAAAAAAGATGGATTGGCGACATTGCGGAATGGACGGGAAAACCAGCCTTTGATACAGACAGACCTGGAGGAATCTGATAAACAGTTTTTCTATGTGGTGCCCCAATGCTTCTCCACAGACTTAAGAAGATGAATGAGAACAAGATAATCCTAGGATTGGTTGGGAAGAAGTGTCTGTGGTGTATATCAGTCTTTGAAAGGTGTTTCCTTCGTGGGTTCTTTGGAGCTTTCAGACGTTGACCAGTGTGGTGATCAATCTTTTTCTACAGGGCATTATCGCTGGGCAGACTGAATTTATCAGTGTTTTGAGGATTATGTTTACCTGTGCTCCTGTGTCTGTTTTGAATTTTTCCCGTTTGTGGTCTGTGTTTGAAATTTCTTTGTTTGTTAAATTGTTCTGATATGTATTTTGTTGCCCTTTGCACTTTCAGGGAAATAACTACAAAAAAGTGCTGTAACTTGTTCCCGTTTCAAATTAAAGCAGGTTAGATATACCCGTTATTTTTTTGTTGCAGTAGTAACAGTAATAGTAGCAGCAGCAATAGTAGCAGAAGTAATAACACCAGCAACATTAGTAGTGGTAGTCGTAGTAGCAGTAGCAGTAGAAGCTGAGTCTGCAGCAGAAGCGTTGTTGTTTTGCTGTTGTTGTTGTTGTTGTTGTTGTTGTTGTTGTGTGTGTGTGTGTGTGTGTGTGTGTGTGTGTGAATTATTTCACTTTTGTTTTATTTACATTCTTTGTTTTCATGGTTTCTGTGCTTCGTGTTAAACATTTTCTTATATATATTTCTTATATTCTGCATTATAATCCTCCTTGCATGGTAATTTTCAGTGTGTGTCATACGAAAGTCAGTGTGACAGGAGGCTGCATTGTGTGGATGGCAGTGATGAAAGGCATTGTGCAGCATATGAACGTGATGGAATGGAAGCACCCAAACTTCCTGTAATTGTGCATTTTGATGGCTATGGTTCTTACAAAGCACGATCCATTGACATCCATACCAATCAAGATAATAATCCACTCATGGATATTTGTCCAGAAACTCATTTCTTGTGCCCAGGGAAACTGACTTTCTGCATGCCAGTGTTTGTGCGCTGTAACGGTGTCTATGACTGCCCAGGACGTGAGGACGAGGAAGGGTGTGACGGGTACCAGTGTCCTGGATTCTATCGCTGTAGAGCCTCTACCATCTGTGTCCATGCCAATCACACCTGTGATGATATATTCCATTGTCCACAACATGATGATGAACTACTCTGTAATACCACATGTCCTCAGAACTGTACCTGCCAAGGCCTGGCGTTCTATTGCTATGGACAATTTCCTTCTGAACAGTATCAGGAAATACGCTTTCTTCATGCTCCTCAAAGTGGTCTTAGTCCAGACACGCTGAAATTCAACTTTATGTTGATATATTTGAATTTGGCTAAATGCAGGTTGACAGATTTTAACTACGTTAAACTTCCAAATCTACGAATTTTGGATCTAAGTTACAATGATTTATTAATATTCAGAACCACTCAGATGAATAACATAAAAAATCTGCAAAAGCTGTCGCTATCTGGAAATCCTCTGAAGTTTCTTTTTAGCTCTGGCCAAGATTCCTCTCTGAGGTTTCCATCGTTACAGATCCTCGACTTGTCTGAAGTAACTTTGTCTGAACTGAATATAACAATACTAATGATATTTCCTGAGGTTGCTTTTCTTAATCTGACTGGCTGTGGTATTAATCGTATTAACGGAGGAGGGTTCCGCTCATTGCCGTTTCTAAGGTATCTGGATTTGAGACGATGTCCCATGACAGAATTTCCAACAAATATCTTCGATGGTCTCAGAGGTCTTAGCGAAGTGTGGGCAGACAATTACAAATTATGTTGTCCTGCAACTCTCCCCGAAGGATTTCAACTGACGAATTGTCATTCTCCTTCTGATGAGATCTCCTCCTGTGACGCCTTACTTCGTTCAAATTTATACCGCATCACATTGTCCGTCTTTGCTGCACTGGCTCTGATAGGAAACCTTGCGAGTTTCGTGTATCGAGTGCTGATCCATCCAAAGTCAAACAGTCTGGGGTTTGGAGTATTTGTGACATACTTGTGTGTTTCAGATTTTCTAATGGGGATATACCTGGCAGTGATTGGCATAGCTGATCGAATTTATCATGGGAATTATTTGTGGACCGACAAGTTATGGAAACAAAATGCAGGTTGTAAGATGGCTGGGTTTTTGTCTCTGCTTTCCAACGAAGTGTCTGCATTCATAATCTGTCTCATTACATTTGATCGCTTCTTAGTCCTTCGTTTTCCATTCAGTAATATGCATTTCAAGAACACATCTGCACACATAGCCTGTGTGTTAGTTTTCCTGGTTGGTATCATGCTTGCTGGCATTCCTCTGCTGCCTGTTACAGAACACTGGAACTTCTACAGTCAGAACGGAATCTGCATTCCTTTACCCATCACCAGGAATGACTTTGCTGGCCATGACTACTCCTTCAGTGTTATGATCATCCTCAACTTTATTCTCTTTCTTCTTATTGCAACAGGTCAGGTGTTCATCTTCTGGTCTGTCCACACTAACAGTATGACAATTGGCGATTCCAACAAACAGTCCAATGACATTACAATCGCTCGACGCCTGATTACCATCGCTGCATCTGACTTTCTGTGCTGGTTCCCCATTGGTCTCCTGGGTCTTATGGCTTCCAGTGGTGTTCCTGTTCCTGGTGAAGTCAATGTATCCATTGCCATCCTCGTTCTCCCTGTCAATGCAGCCATCAATCCTTTTCTCTACACCATCAACATGCTGTTTGAGAGACACAGAAAAGCTCATGAAGAAAAGATGATGAAGATGCTGATGTCCACTTGTGCCATTAAGCATTCTGGGGCTGTTGTTAACTAGGTCTGAGATCTAAATGGAATCTAATGTTTTTCAGTGACACATTTCCTGAAGACAAACTTGTTTTCAGTGACACATTTCCTGAAGACAAACTTGTGGTTTTTAACCTGGGATGCTTCTCATCTTATTGTTTTACAACCTCCATTTATTGACATTCTATATTTGAAATATATAAAAGCGACTGTTAGCATAATGTGGAATTTGATGGGATCATCCTCGAAAATTATAACACTTTGGAGAAGCATCTAAGCTTATATGTTTGAGTTCCAATTCAATTAATTGGGTGTCGAAATTTTAGAGTTTTTGATCACAATGGTAAAACACGAACATGAAGAAGAAGTAGTTTGTAAAGCGCTTCGAGCTTGGTCTTTGGTGAGGTTCTTAGGCTGTTTTTGAAAGAAGAGAAATCACAAGCTATGTGACTAGTATATATCTTTATTTGAATCTGTTTGGAATCCTCTAAGAGTTGAAAATTTAGGAACCCAGTTCATATTTGATTAAAGAACATGCTTCGAACAGAGAAAGTAGGAGAGGTAGCAGTGTGTGTGTGTGTGTGTGTGTGTGTGTGTGTGTGTGTGTGTGTGTGTGTGTGCGTGCTTGTGTGTGTGTGCGTGCGTGCGCGTGTCAGTGTGTGTTTGTGTGTGCGTGCGTGTGTGTGGATGTGTTTGTGTGTGCACACGCGCACGTGTGTGTGTGTGTGTGTGTGTGTGTGTGTGTGTGTGTTTTCCTGTTTGTTTCATATTTGTGTTTGTTTTTTAGATTCCTCAGAGGTAATTCTGGATCTCTTTCTCGGGAAGGCACGCTGTACATAAAAACAAAATGTTCTTTATGTCTGCGTGCATGCATGTATTTACCCGTCAGAGTGTATTTTTGCATCTGATGACTCTCTTGTTGCCACATGTCTTTGATGTCTGCAGCTGCATCTTGCTTGTGGAATGGTCTTTATTTTTACCTAAAAATTAGCACCGAGATCATCACTCAAATGTCAGTCTTCATGGAAGGAAGAGTCGGGCGTTCAATGTGAATTCCATCAACGATAAACTGCAATGTAACCGTAAAAACTGTGAAGCTTTTCAGAGAATACCAAGCAGTTGCAATAAATAACTGAGACTATAATATCAAATGGATACACGGCATTTTTTTTTCCAAACGGTCATGTAATACAGGTCATTATTTCGCAAACAAAAAAAACCCCTCAAAAGGTTGGGTTTTTTTTTTCAGTTTTGGAAGAAAATTAAGTATCCTGTGTAACTGAGGTATCTGTCCATGGCACGCCACTGTCACCAACTTGTCCACACTCGGTTCAGGCAGGTGACCAAGGTAATGACGGCACCGGTCCCAAGACAAGACAAGACATGTTTGTTTCAGGAAACTCCGGGCGGGTACATAAAAATGTTAAATAGTTCGTGTTAAACAGAGAGATACATTTGGATGAGAAAAACAACAACAACCAACTATGCACATCTTAAGCAACGTATGAAAGATTATACACATGCTATAAGTGAATGTAAATTCACAAGACGAATTTGTAAGGAAATCGAAACAGAGAGATATACTACAATTGTTGCCGTAATTCTTAATGCATTCATCATGATTTTCATTAAAATGAATAATTGTTCAAAAGATGTTTGGTTTTACTCGTGGATAATGAATGGAATTAAAGACTTTTTAGATTATGTTTTCACTAAAATGTTGGCTGATGTGTGAAAATAACAGAGCATAGAAACAGTGGGTGTGGAGTCCCACAGTCCTCAGTGTAGAACACCAGGAATGTTTATACTGAAATGAAGAAATCGGGATTTCCTATATCTGATGAATAAGAACTACCTCAGTCTTTACTCCTGTAGACTGGTCACAGAATGCCCAGACACAATGTCCACAACCTGCAAATATATGTACAATGATGATAATGATGATCATAATGATAACAATAACAACAACAATACTCAACTACTACTAATAATAATCATAATGATGATGATTATGACGACAATAATAATAACAACAACAACAACAAATTAAATAATGATAATAATAATTATGATTATGATGATGATGACGACAACAACAATAACAAGAGAGGCAAAGCCTTCAAGACTCACTTGTGATACAGTAAAAAAAAAAAAAAAATTAAACGTTAAAATGTGTTCTGTATTTGTTATCATAAAGCTTCGGGTTAAAAGAAAAAGAAAAAAGAAAAAAATAGTGCTAACGGCAGATTCGAACCCCACGTGTTTGGGTGAGAAGAAACTGTCTTACCCATTACACAATCATGGCTCCTTAACTGACGTTCAAAAATAAAACATTTAAACATGCTTTTTTAAAGGGCGATAAATCGATTGCGGTATTCGCAGTGGGAACGCTGTTTAAATCATATTATTCTGGTGTATCTTGGGCATTCAAAAAATCTTTAAGGGCAATTAAAAATTCTTTTTAAGTCCGCGGTAAAGGAGACGTGGCTATCACCGCAACCACACTGCACCATTTAGCCGTTTTCTCTGGATCTAGATAGATGTACAAGTTTATTTACACACGGTTGACACGGTCGATTCAATTTCTCTTTTATGTTCATTCTAGTTTTATAGTTTTAAAGTTTATATGAAAATTGAGTATTTTGTTAAACTAATAACATGTAGAGCCAAGAACAAGTACTTCTAAACGTCGTATGAAGTGAAAAGGACTTCCTTTTGAGAAAAGTCAAGACTGGAAATTTTTACGTTTCATCAATTCAAGGGTATTAACTCTCACGGTTTATTATTTTTAACTGTGAATTCCGACTGATTCTATGGGTATTTTTATGGCAGTTTAGGGCATAATCCAGTAAGTGATGAGGCGTTCACAAATCTTTCTCTGAATAAATATTCAATGTGTTATAGTGTACCAGCGGTGTCACCCCCCACCACCCACACTCTGTCCCCCTTCTCTCCCCATCCCTTCGCCCCCTCGATCAATCTACTGAATTGGACATGTCAGCCAGTCTCCCAGAAAAACTGACTGACACAGGCTGACTGACTGATCGGTGATGTGAGATGCAAGGAAGTCCTTGTTGGGCTGTGTGCTGCTTGTAGATGCTGCTCGTAGATGCTGCTTGTAGGTGCTGCTTTAGGTGTAGGGTGAACCTTTTTTACTGTGTGCTGCTTGTAGGAAGTACTTGAAGTAGGCAGTGTGTGCTGCCTTAGTGTGTGTTGCTTTTGCTAAGTAGGGTGAACTGCTTTGTATGTGCTGTATTGTAAAGTAAACACTCTATAAAAACACTCCATGTGGCCCTGCTGTTGGTGTGAGGAAAGCAAGTGAGTGTGTGCATCATTTAGTCGATCCTATATCCCCCTGTCTGCTCCCCTCTCTCTTGGAATCGAACCAACCACAACCCTTTCGAAAACAGTTTTTACAACTTGGTGTCGCCGACAGGATAGGCAGGTAGAGTGTTTGCTTGACAGGATAAGCAGGTATATTGGTCAGTAGTTTAGTAGACCTTTGGCAGCACACAGCCAGGTAACACAGCCCAGTAACGGCCCTTGAGATGACAACCCCAACTACAATGGCGCAGGAGTTTCCCATGGGGTGGTACGTAGCACCCACACTGCCAGTGTTCACTGGTGAGTCAGGTGAGATGTCGGCTGAGGACTTCATTGTGGAGGCGAAGCGAGTCCTGGCTGCATACCCAATGGGAGACAAGAGGGAACCGCATGCAGGGAGCTGATGCTGCTGGACCTGGAGGAGATCAACACCCCAGAGAAGGTGATCAACATTCTGCTGGGGGTGTTCAGTGACGGACGGCGTGTCACCACACTGCTGTCCACATTTTTCAGCAGGGAGCAGCAGCCAGAGGAGTCCCTCATGGACTACTCCCATGCTCTGTGCAGCATGGAGAGAACCATCTGGATGAAGACGACTGGGGCCCTCACCGCTGAGATGCTGAGGGACCACTTCATTGATGGCCTATGGAACCCCCTGCTGAAAAGGGAGCTGCGCCACATACAGAGGAGGGAGCCTCAGACCACCTTCATCCAGGCAAGGGATGAAGCCCTGAGGCTGCAGATTGAGCTGGAGGAGGACCAACAACAACAACAGGCCAGGGAAGAGACAGCTCAGTTAGGGGATCAATTGTTGTTGTTACAGGAGAGTGTTCAGTCCATGCAGGAAGAAATTAAGGAGTTTGTTAGTCTGAGAGATGGGGCTGTGATAGGGAAAGGTGCTGTGGGTAGGAAGAGAAGGAACAGAGGTAGGAAAGGGAAAGGTCAGTCAGTGGTGGGAAATGGGATTTCCCCAAAGGTGGGTAAGGTTCTCCCCAAGGAAAAACACAAAGATTCCCACAATGAGAACCAGAGAGACTTGCCCAATAGTCTCAGGAGGCAGGATCGGGGTCCAAAAGAAGAAATTTCAGTCAGGACAGTAAGCGAATATGATGAAGAAGATCCT
>JAAQRG010200236.1:0-11986 GCA_011634625.1 Babylonia areolata | reverse complement strand
ATGATTTTTTTTTTCTTTTTTTCAGTTGGCTTTCGATTATTTCAGCCTCATTTTGACACTTGAAAAAAAAATAAATAAAGGGCATATTTCATTGGTTGCTTCTGTATGAAAATAGTCCGATTACCGTGAATGCTTTCACACTTTTTTTTCCTCGTTCATTTGCTTGTACATATCTTTACGGTTGGTTTTTAAAAAAATGAAAATTGTGTTCTGTAACAAATGAAATTAGAAAACTGACAATTGTAAAATGTTACATTCCATACCAGTTTTTATTAATGGTAAATCGGTCATATTTAAAAATAGTTGGTTTTGGGGTTTGTGTTTTTGGGGGCGTGGGGGGATTAATGGCAGATTAATCTCTTCGATTCATGTTCATTTATCTTGGTTTTATTTCGTTATCTTCTTCGAAGTCAGTAACTGATGCAACATATTAACTTTATATTAGTATGTTTATTTGTTCCCAAATGGACACTGGTTTATTTAGAAAGATTTCTGAACCAGACCTGTACATAAACGCATGACAAACTGAACCAACCAACTACAGAAACATTAACAAACAAACAAACAAACAAAAAAAACCCAACAACCAAAAAACAAAAAACAAAAATGATAAAAGCGACAACTGGACAAAGTGTGTAAGAATTCTATGACACGTTTGTGTGTTCTTGTTTTTCCCATTACTTATCCTATACCTTCGAAACTACCTTACTTCTACATGCAAATAATTCCCCATCCAACGGCACATTGTCTAGAGAAATGGTGTGTTGGGAAAGTTTTTAACTCTAACAGCATTAATTATAACAACAATAATAATAATAAGAAGAAGAAGAATGACGATAATCATAATCATGATAATGATAATAACAATAATGATGGTAACGGTGTTATAATAAATAATGATAACGGTTTTTGTGGAGGAAGTCTATAGATTTACCACCAGTGTAAACGCTCGACTAACCGCGTATTCAACAAGTTGGTGATGCGACTGACCAGGTGTAACATAATTCTTTTGGCTTGAGATCAATTTCACCTTTTGCTGTCAATCTTGCTGCCTCAAATTTGCTTGATAATCGACTCGATGTTGTTTGAATATAGTAACGTATCATTTTGAACTAGAAGTGTTGCCATAGTTGTTATTGTTATGAACGTGAAAGTTCTCTGTAAAACTTACAAGGCCGAGTAGCTTGGGGATTCTGCCCGATTTGATCGTCGGTGTTTTAAGTTGTTGATTCAGTGTAGCATGTTTTCATACTTTTTTTTTTGGGGGGGGTATCATATTTGTTCAACTGCTTCATGAATCTGTTTGAAACAATTTAGTTTTTATAGTAGTTATGGAGACACGGGCAGATATTCAGACAGACAAAAACATAGAATTATTCAGACAGACAAAAATATAGAGAGAATTAGACAGACAGACAGACAAATAGACGGACTGAGAGACAGACAGACAGAGTGTCACACACACACACACACACACACACACACACACACACACACACACACAAACAAACAAACGCACGACGTGTGCGTGCTGTTTCGGCTCTAAAAAGACTGTCGTTTCAGGATTAGATCGGAACGAGCAGGAGCATACAGATAAACGAATAAACAAATAAATACGTACAGTAATAAATAGGGCACATGAACCAGCCGTAACTACCCTGTCCATCAACACGACACACCCATGAAGTCATGGCGCGTTGCGGGAGTTCAGAAGCTTGAGAATGATAAATAAAACAGATCACAAAGAATAAGAACAATCGGTAATTCCCGAAAGGAAGGCAAGAGGAACAAGACAAAAGGAAGTAAATCAAGAGAGGGAGAGGGAGAGAGAGAGAGAGAAAGGAAAACAGAAAGAGAAGTAAAAATAGCGAAAGCAAGATCGAAATGACGGATTCACATGGAGAGCAAGAGAAAGGAAGAAGAAGATGAAAAAGACACCAGACAAAAGACGGAAAGAACAGCCAAAAAGAAAACAAAAGTAAATTCAAACAAAGTTTCAATTTCAGTTCAAAGAAAGAAAGATCGAAATGAGGGAGGGACTTCTCTGTACGCTCACTGCTGACTTTTTGTTTTTCTTTTTTTCTTGGAAGATCGTCAATGTAAATTTGTGTTTGAATAATAGAAATTGAATTAACTCTTTTCCGACCTACTTGTCTTTGTTCAACTTTGCTCGCGCAGGATAGTTACGTTCGTTTTTGTTTTTTTTTCCCAAAAAAACTGCCTGTTTTAGTTTTCAGTCATGTCAAAATACAAGCAGGCCTACTATACAGTCAAGAAGTCAAGAGAGAACGACTCAAGAAAGTCATTTATTCATTGCTTGACATTTTGGTGTGAAGCCAGTATGGAATAGGCAAGAAGAGTGCTATGGTTTCGTTTTGTTTTTCTGGAAGAATGTTTTGTGCAAACTGTGAATAACGTTTGGGTAAATTTGCGAGGTTTATATACATTTTGGGGTTTGTATTAACTGGTTGATTGATTCGGGTGATTGATTGACGGACTGTATCACAACCTGTTCCAGAAAACGGACCAGTGCTGCCTCAACCACCGGGCAAAATTGGCCATATGCTAAAAAAAAAGAAGGAGAAAAAGAAAAAGAAAATAATTATTAAAAAGTATATAAAAAAATCACACGAATGAAGAAGCTGGTCTGTTTTCCGTATCACCATTAATAGTAGCATAGCTCAAATTGCAGTTCATGCTCAGTTGTCATCTGGACGGGAAACATGCACAACAAAACAAGAAGAAGGAAAAAAAAGTACAAAGGATTCTTGGAATGCACAACATGGATGAACTTCTTATGCAGGACTGGCACATTCTAATAAGATGAATCGAAATGAGTATTGCTTGTGTGCTTCTCTGTATATCTGTCTGTCTGTCTGTCTGTATGTATGTATGTCCTTACCTCCCTTCAGTCTATCCCCCCCCACTCTCTCTCTCTCAGTTTTCATCTTCCTTCCCCTTCACCCTCCTGTCAACTTTCCCTAATTGTTGAGTTTACCATGTGATAATAGTAGACATCTCGTTATGATGATGCCATACAATGAAACTAACAAGACGCTTGCATCCTCTGTGTGTGTGTGTTCGTGTGTGTGCGTGTGTGTGTCACAGATGAACACCTTCGAGCACATGGACCCCGGATGCCACGGGTCCCCACCCCACCACCCTGGAGACCTGATGATGCCCGCCGGCTACCCGCCTCACCACCACCACCCCCACCCCCACCACCACCCGCACCCGCACCCCCACCACACCACCCACCCGCACCACCCCCACCAGCAGCAGCAGCCGCCCACGCACCCCCACCACAATCACCCTTCCTCCCTCAACCCCAACGCCAACAACCCTCATCCGCACGACGACATGCCCAACTCGGTGGGGTCGGACTTCCCAGGGACCCCCTCGGAGACCATGTCCAGCCCGCTGTCCCAGTGACGCCACCACCACTTCTTCGTCCCCTCTCCTGCCCCAGCCTTCCGTAACAACGCCGCCGCCACTGCGCAGCCGCCCTCTGCTTCTACTTCCGCTTCCGGTTCTGCCGCTTCTTCCTCTTCCTGTTCTTCATCATCCTCTTGCTCCTCCTCCTCCTCCTGTTTGTGACGACACGACTACCAAAACGAGATCGTTAACAACATACTATGATTTTGTTTCACTCTCCCCACTCTCTTTTTTTTTCTTCTTCTTCTTCTTCTTTTTCTTTTTTTCTTTTTATTTCTTTTTTTCCCCTTACTTTTGTTGTTGAAAATGGCACTATCTCCATTATCGGATCACCACGATCGATCTCAAGTGAAATCTCGTCTCGTTCCTTAGTCAAACACCCAACTAACTAACTGTTTCGTCACCCAACTCCATCCACATAACCACATCCTTCAGATTCGGCGTTGGTTTGTTTGCAGCAAGAACTCCCCGTCTGGACATCTCCCCATCTTGAGATGGTTTTGCGGACGTTGGTGTCGGGGTGTGTCTTGGATAAAAGAGGAAGAAAAAAAAGAGAGAGAGAGACATTTTGGAGGAAGGAAATCAAAACAACAACAACAGCGATAAAAGACTGTAATCTTACGTCAAGAAGGGTGAGGAGAGGTCTGCTACTACTACTACTACTACAACTACTACAACTACTACAGCTACTACAGCTACTACTTCTACGTCTACCTTCTTTCTGAAGACCGAATGATGAAGAAGAACGACAACGAATCTCGGCAAGTTTCGCGCTTCGTTCTACTTTTTTGTTGCTGCCCCCCACCCCCTTCCCCCCCTTCCTGCCCTCTCTCTCTCTCACCCAAACATTTCTGCAAGATATCGTATCGTGGTTGGCGTGACAGAGCCGGATTTTGCGCAACCCCCTCCCTCCCTCCCCCCCACCCCCAACCCCATTTTTCTTTTTCTTTCTTTCTTTTTTTTTTTGTCCAAAGTTAATTTTCCTGAAGGTTCAAAACTTGGCGGACACAATATATACATAGGAAAAGACTGGTCCCACCCCTACCCTCTTAAAAACAACAAAAAAAGAAAACAAAAACAAACTATTTCTCAACGTGTAAACAGTTTCTCTCTCGAAAAAGAAAACAGTATACATGACGTTTGTTAGTTGTGTATTGTGTTGAAATTTGTGCAGACGCAAAACAAAATAGAAGGAACATTTTAACCCCGCCTCAACCCCCGCTCCGCCCCCACTGACCCCCCCAAACCCGCCTCCCCTCCATCAACATTGTGTGTGTGGTGTGACGGTTCCAAGAGATTTCAGATCCACATCTGTGGTGGTGATTGGTGGTGGACGATGTAGACTTTTTTATTTTTTATTTTTATTTTTTTTTTAACATGCTGGAAAACAAGACTTTGCTGAGTGGATTTGCTGTGTGTCAGTTGAAAGTTTCACGCTGCTAAAGTGTTAACTCTTTTTTCTTTTCTCGGGGTTGTGGATCGGGGATGGGAGGGAGGGGTTTACACAAATTGTGTTGGAATCGTTGACAAAATTGTGTTGAATCAAGTTTTTATGGTATCAAAGAGCTCAAAAGTTTGGGCTCCTTTTCTTCTTTTTTTTCTTTTTTTTTAATGTATCATCTTTGTTTTTGCGTTTTAAGTTATTAACATTTCGGTTTGTTTGTTTTGTACACAAATTATTTCCTTTGTCTCTTTCCTCTCCCCCAACACCCTGTCTGTCTGTCTTTCTCTATCTCTGTGATTGTCTGTCTGTCTTTATGTATGCGTAATCGCGACAAGGGAAACGCAAAACGTATTGCGAGGTGATGCTTTGTGACAAATACTCCCATTTTATATGTAGAGTAAGTGTTTCTGGCATCAAATCATTATTTTTTCCTAGGGAAGAGTGAGTGAGTGAGTGAGTGAGTGTGCAATTTTAATTTTGATTTTAGATTTGAACAAGTGTTTAGTCTTTCGATGACTTTGCTTTCTGTCTGTCTGTCTGTCTGTCTCTCTCTCTCTCTCTCTCTCTCTCTCTTTGTTCAAAGTCATTCTCACTTTAACGATGTATTTAGATATATTTTATGATAAAGTAGAATCCGTAGAATGCATGCTGAATACGGTCTTTAGACGGGTTTCATTAGCAATTTGATTCATGATTGAAGTTTCCACATTGAATACCTATTGGAGAAAAAAAATAGTATATTGTACACATGATTTGATGGTAAAGGGATCGCGAGGAAGTGGTTAGGGGAGAGGGAGGGAGGGAGAGAGAGAGAGAGAGAGAGAGAGAGAGAGAGAGAGAGAGAGAGAGAGAGAGAGAGAGAGAGAATGCATTGTAATGATATGAATAGCAGTCATAGAATATGGATATATATGTTGATAGGTTTTGTTTGTTTTTTTGTTTTTTTTCATTCTCCGGTCCAGCCTGCAGAAAAAAAAAACGTGGCAGTAACTGGTCCACGATTGTACACACTCACGTACACACGCGCGCAAGCAGGCAAACACATGCACACAGGCACCTATAGAGAGGAATGAAAATTGTTTTAAACTGTTGTCTTCTGTAAAACCAAAAGTATCAGAAAAAAACAACAACATTTAAACCGAACAGGCGTAGAAACTCGTATGAAGTTAATGTTGACAACCTGGATTTTGTCATGCTTTGGCATTAGAATTCATTGGAAAAAAGCACATGAAAATCATTATTGGTTTGCTGAAAAGACGCGTATAATCAGAAAGTTTTAAGACAAGGGAAATTAGATATAATCCATTTTATGAACTCGTTCTTGATTTTTAACATTACGTAATTTTTAAAGGAAGTTTTAATTTCATATGATGTAAAAGTTAATTAATTTGTGATCAGTTACAATGATAATACACGCGCGCGTGTGTGTGGGGGAGAGGGGGACGGGGGGGGGAGGGATCGTCTAAAACACCTTTTCCTCTCTTGTTAACCAGACTGTGTTGTATTTATTTGCCCTTGAGCCTGTTTGCTGTACTGGTGTCAGTGTAGCGTTTGTTTGTCCATGTAGGTACCTCGACGAAACATACATACCATGTTGTGTATGTTACAAAATGTCTGTTATCCCAGAATATTAGTGACAGTACATCCTGTGAAAATTCTGTAGAATGTACACGTAGACAATGACAACCTCTAGATTAACGAAGACTAGCCAACTAGAGTGCATTCATTCGTTTTCGGATGTGTTGGGCTGGGTTTTTTTTTTTTTTTTTTTTTGGTTGTTTGGTTTTATTTGTTTCTGACTGCTTTTGTGTGATTCTCTTGTGTCTTTCCCGTGTTGGCAGTGTGCTTCTCTCTTTCACTCTAGATAGATTTTGTAACCGGGCATGTACCAGCCACAGACGCAAGAGACCGTCATTGAATACATACATAATACGATAATGATGACAGTCACTCCAAGTTATCTCATTCGTACGAGTATGGTTTGACGGTCAAAACGTGATGACTAGAGAAGAATGAAAACAAAACAAAAAACAACTTGCATACGATTCCGAAAGTTGAGATTACAATTTTGTTTTCAAACTAAACGCCAACATTTCCAGACACATTGTGTGTGTGTGTGTGTGTGTGTGTGTGTGTGTGTGTGAGCACGCGCGCGTGCGCACCTACGTACGTATGAGCCCATGAATTCGGACCATATCTATCTGTATAGGAACGAAGAAAAGATTTTTTTTTCATAAGAAAAAAAGAGCGAGTCTTTTTTTCTTCTTCTGCTTCTTCTTCTTCTTCTTCTGTTCTTTTTTTTTCTTTTTTTTTAACTGCCCTCCACAACCCCCTCTCCTCAATCCGAAAACAAGAAGCTTGCAACCTGGCCGTTAAAGCACAAGTGGCTGTGTTGACAAGGTCTATGGCAAGGCAAGGAAAAGTGCAGGGTAACCATCCCACCCACCCCACCCTAGGGCAGGGTACACAGTACCCACCCCGCCACCCCGTCACCCTCCTTCATCCCTTCTCTTGTCTGTGGTGACAAGGGAGGTGGGGAGGGGCAGGTAGGACGGCAAAAGAGGATGCTTACGGCCCCGGCAACATCTTATCAAGGCTGACAGGCCGTCCGTCTAAACAACAGTGGTTCGAACCTTCTTCCAACCACTGCCTGTATTATATGCTACCGAAGGGGGGCAGAACCCACCGCTGCTGCTTAGCAATTTTTTCCCCACATATGCCTGATTAAAAAAAAAAAGAAGAAGAAAAAAATTATGGGGGTGGATGGAGGTGGGAGGGTTATGGGCGGGGGGAGTGGTGGGGGGGAGTGGAGGTCTGAGAGCTGTATTTTTCTTTTCTTTCTTTTCTTTTCGTTCTTTCTTTCTCTCTCTCTCTCTCTCCCTCCGAGTAATAATTATGATTTTCTTTTCTTAACCTATGATCCCGGCGGGGAGGGGAAATGACAACTAGTCGTGAGAACTTGTGTGTTTGTGCGGGGTATCGCTTACACCGACGATATTGACGGCTAGAAAAAAAAAAAAAAAAAAAAAAAGTATGTCAACACGAAGGCCATGCGCACGCGCAGGTAGGCTATAACACGCACACACGTGCGCGCACGCGCACACGCACCAATGCACTTACGCTTTGGTCCGAAGTAAAGATTAGCAAATGACTCATGCATCTTCAGTCTTGGCTGGATGCAAGCTGATGTTCATGGTTCTGCCTCCCAGTGAGTGATCAGAATACAGAATACTTGATAAATAATGACTGAAGCCGGGTTGATTTTTGCATTCTTAACGATAACATGAGAATCAACTTGAAGAATTAACCAGTGGCGTATGATTTAAAAAAAAATATATATATTAATTTGTTTGACAGGACGAAGACAATTTTAAAACAAGGGTATTATTTTAATGTTTTGAAAGTCCGCTTAGACTTGATCTATAATATAGTGGTAGTTGTAGCAGCAGCAGCAGCAGCAGCAGTAGTAGTAGTAGTAGTAGTAGTCGTAGAATTCTTGATGATTTGAGTGGTTGTTTGAAAAATAAAAAAGTAGTGATTTCAGTAGGTGGAGTTCTTGATCATTTCTATTGGTTTGTTCGATTGGGTGGTGGATTGATTGATTGAATGTTTACTGATGCCTAAATGAAAGTTAAACTAAATAGGAAAAAAAAAAGAAATCCAGTTGGCTGAAAATATAGACAAAACAAACTTTGGGGAATAAACAAAATAAGAACAAAGATTGGGTGGTGTCAGAGAGAGAGAGAGAGAGAGAGAGAGGACGGCATACCCCCTTCACTTAAAAAAAAAAAAAGAAAAAGAAAACAAACATACATACAAAAATAGGCCCAAATAACAAACAAAAATATTTTATTATGCTTTTCGAGCATGGCAAATCATAATAAGTAAATGAATTTATCGTGGTCTTTTCACCATACATCTGTCAGAGAGATAGATAACTAAGCATATAACTGACGCCAGAAACAATAAATTTAACTCAAAGGCCGCACCCATAAATGGCGATTTTTTTTTTCTTGTAGGCAGAGTAGAAAAAAAAAGAGAGAGAAGTTTTCTGGGTCGCTTGGAAATATTTATAAATGATGTCACCGAATTCCTTCCATGGAAGACTCACGAGCCATGCTTGGGATTTCCTGCAGTCCGAATCAAAACGTTGCAGATGATAAGGTGACACGTTAATGTTTTTTATTCACCTTCTACTGCTTTGATATTTTCATTTCAAGCTACATTAAATTTATTGGGTTTTGGGTGTGTGTTTGTTTTTTGTGTTTTTTTATTTTTATTACCTAAACACTGTGTTTAGACTGTATTAATATAGCATAAAGAAAAACAAAAAGCAAAAACTAATCGCTGGAATGTATTTGTCTTGTGAAATAAGCACCATAAAAGGGTATTTCAGGAAAGAGATTTTAGAAATGGAAACAACAACAACACCAACAACTTCAAAGAAACCAAACACACACACACACACACACACACACACACACACACACACACACACACACACACACACACTTTGCCGAAACAAATGACTGAACGATTTAGTTCTATAATGAGTGTGGTAATTCTGGATGCTTGCGGACACACTTGATGATATCTATTTTCAAGTGGTAGATTGATCGTCAGTTATCCTCCTCTCTCCTCATCCTATCTCTCCCCCCTCCCCTCTCTCTCTCTCATTGTCTCTGTCGCTCTGTCTCTTGTCTGTTTGTCTGTCTCTCCGTTCTCCCCCCCCCCACCCCCCCTCCTTTCTTCAGCTTCGCTCCTCCCCAACCCTTTTTTTTCACTTCTCTTGTCTTATGTTTCCTTCTCGTTATTTATTCTCGTTTGGGTTGTTTGATGATTATACCTTGTAGTTCTTTTCTTCTTTGAAGTTGCCGCTAACTGATGTGTTGTGTTGCTGCATTGGTAGTAATTGTTTTCTTTCTTTTTATTTTTGGTACTGATTTTTTTGGTTGTTGTTGGGATTGCGTGTTGTATTGTCATTTCTGGAAAGAGAGAGTGAACGCATGAACAACACCAGATGGAGTTACCGAAAAGTAGAGGTACAGTGTACAGTATAATTATTATGACAACTCTGACGGCAGTGGTGTTTGCCATTGTATATAGTCTACCAATGAAGTGATACCATTGTGTGTGAGTTTCACCTCCCCCCCCTACACACACACACACACACACCCTACCCGGCCCCCCACCCCCCCTACACCCCACTTCTGTCTATCTCTCCCTCTCTTTTATCATCTCTTTTTTTCTCTCTGTCTCCTACCCTCTCTTTCTCTCTCCCTCTCTCTCATCATCATCATCTCTCTCTCTCTCCCCCCCACACACCCTCTTTCTCTGTCCACATCTCTGTCTGCCTCTCTGTCCCTCTCTCTGTCTCTGTCTGTCTTTCCCTTTCTATCTCGTCTTTCTGTCAATATTTTCCTCTTGTTAATGCGGTTTTTTTTTGTTAAAAAAAAAAAAAAATCTGATGTGTTTGGTCTCTGTTTGTGTTTGAGTTGGGATTATTTCGACCATGCAACTTTTTTTCTCACTCCACCAGTGAAAAAGAAAAAAACAAAACAAAACAAAAAACCAACAAAATTGGCAAGAAATCTCTATTTCTCTGTCTGTCTGTCTGTCTCTCTGTCTGTCTGTCTCTCTCTCTCTCACTGTTCCCCCCCCACCCCTCTCAGCTCCCCCCCCCCCGTTTTTTTGTTTTTGTATTTTACTGTGACAAAATTAATGTTACTTTTTTGATATTGTGTTCTTGTCCATTCAAGATCTTTTATTTATTTGTTCGAAAGAGAATGACAGCAAATTTGCAAAGAGAAGACACTGTGGTCGACCCTGAAAGAATGAATTGAATTTTCGTAGACGTGTGTATATATATATATATATATATATATATATATATATATATATATATATATATACGGTGACGAAGAATCACGTGCATAATATGACGATAATGATGTCTATGACGAAACGCTCAGATTGAGCATTTAATTCCATCTATCATGTCAACAAATGTATATACTTCGTTGTGGTGAATAATTTCATGTTTGCTGTTATGACGTTTTGGATTTTCTTTTTTTTTTCTTCTTCTGTAAGACAATGAGGGTGTCGGGAGTCATGTTTCACCCCATATCATTAACATTCACCCCCCCTCCCCTCCCACAGCGCGTGCTTGTGTCATATTTCACCCCCCACATCATGCACTGCGGTTTCTTTGATGATTATTTTCACCCCCTCCCCCGCCCTTCATTTCCATAGCAAATGATTATAATGGCTGAGGTCCCATTTTACTGAAATCGTCACCCGTTGTATTTTCATGTTGTAGTTTTTTTCTTTGTTTTTTGTTTTTTTGTTTTGTTTTGTTTTTTTCTTTTGTTTGATAAATTCACCCCCAACCATGTCATTTCTTGGAATGTTGCCCCTGAACCCTCGTTGTTTATTTGAGTTGGACTTTGGTCCTCTTTGGTCATTTTGTTTATCATCTGAGTCAATGTTCTGCATCAAACAGTTACTAATGTGTAAATTAAGCACTGTTCCTCGGAAAATGATAATAAATGACAACCGATTCCTATTTCATTCTTCTTGACTGTTTTTGAGTGGATGTTCCTTTCCCTTATTATTTTTTTTCTTCTTCAATTTTTCTTTAAATGCAGGCTTTGTCGAACGAGAACTTCTGAAATTGTTGTCCGGCAAGTAAGTCATAACAACAACAGCAAGCAAAAAAATTAATGATACAGGTTCAAGACTAAAAACGGAGAACATTTGAATGGGTTGGTAAAGCAAACTTTTAACTATCAATTCTCAATGGATACAATGCAGAAGAAGCAAAAACAACAACAAACAAACGAAAAGTAAAGAATAGGAAGACAGTCACGTTTAGATGCAATTAGACAATAACAGTTACATATTTGGTTTCCGTTCTTTCCGTTTTTGTTTTTTGTTTTTTTAACCTATTTGACACGCCGTATTTTTCTTGAGGTGGGAACAACGATATCAACAAAGCCATCAACACTTTTTTTTTCTTTAAAAAAAAACAACTCCATTTGACCCCTGTCACCAACCATACATACGAGTACACAATCATTTATTTTCGTCTCATTCAGACACCATACA
>JAAQRG010200224.1:0-11954 GCA_011634625.1 Babylonia areolata | reverse complement strand
ATGATGGTGATAATAATAATAAGGATGATAATGATAACAACAGTAATAATGATTCACTCATGGGTGTGTTCATTCTATGCCAGCAGCTGAAAATGTCAGTAATAAACCACCATATACTCGTGATGCAGAGACTCTACACACTCCAAGAAATTCCATACCTCCTCTCTTTCTCCTTTTCTCTCTCTCTCTTCATCTCTCTTGCAAAAGAATTTTTTAAAGATATGGAAATAATTTAAGCGAGCCTGGATGACAATGGTCTGGTTGATGGATTATTTTCAACAGTTTATTACCTCTTCAGCTTTCAGACATGGTTTGTTTTTTATCCCTTTGTGTGTTTTTTTCCTTTTTTTGGGAGTGGGTGGGTGGGTAGGTGTGTGGGGGTATAATGAAAGCCTGTAATCTCATGAGGAACAAAGGGAGACAGAAAAAACAAAAAAATTACATTGACAAAGCAAAAAGAAAAGAAACTTAAACACTGTACCTCAACTGTTCTGTAGCATAAAGTGCGGTAAATAACTATGACGCGCACGTGCGTGCGTGCGTGTGTGTGTGTGTGTGTGTGTGTGTGTGTGTGTGTGTGTGTGTGCGTGTGTGTGTGTGTGTGATTCTAGAACAATATGTGTGCACTTCGTAATACATTTTTCTTTAGACTGTCGTTTTATAAATGTTATATAAAACATTTCCTATGGTGTGAAGTATGACTGCAGGTAAATATTAATTATGATTGTCACCTGCACATCCACCGCCTTATATCTCCAACGCCTTTCCTTCTGCTTCTCCCAGCTCTTGCCCTTTCCACTCTCCTAGCGCTTCTGATGTCAGGCCCACCCAATGCTGTTCTTCCTTCATCTCATTCATCTGTCTTTGGTATATTGTGGGCTTGCCGCTGTCTGTGTGCCAAGCGGCTTGTGGCGATGCAGTAAGCGGTATGCCGATATGGTAAACGGTATGCCGATATGGTAAGCGGTATGCCGATGCGGTAAGCGGTATGCCGATGCGGTAAGCGGTATGCCGATACCATAACCGATGCGGCAAGTGGTATGCCGATGTGGTAACAGTATACCGATACGGTAAGCGGTATGCCGATACGGCAAGTGGTATACCGATGATTTGCAAAGCGGTTTGCCCATGCGGTAAGTGGTATGCTTGTGCTGTAAGCGGGTATGCTCATGTCGTATGCTTGTCGACCGTCTCTGGACTGGGGAGGAAAGTTTATGCTGATTTTAATGACAAGATCTTGATCCAGCCATGGATCTAGCGCTCGCCGCCATTTGCTTTTCCCGCTTCCCTCCTTCGCTTCTCTGTACGCCATGCCCTATTTTGTCTCGAACATAGCCATGCTGGACAATGATGCTGATGAAACAAAAGCCAGCTCTGATCAGACTGCACCCCTCCGTGCAATCTCTCTTCTGTCCACCCGCCTTCCTCCAACACACACACAGGTGGGGTGGATGACGGCGCCTTTGGGTGTATAGGACAAAACTCTACTGTGATTTTTGACCGGGTCGTTTATCATAATTATGCCCCTCCTTCGTCAAAACCCCGTCCACTCCCTCTGACAAGTACAGGGGATTATCACAGGATTATAGACAAGACAAGTAATGCATTTGTCTGCGCAGTGTTTACAAATGGGCTCTGAAAGAAAAGGTGAATCATCCAACTCTGCATGTCGCTAACACATGTCCAGTTTGGAACATGGTCACTTTGGTTTAATCAAGTGAGGAAGTTCTAATTTGTGATCAGTATACACATAATGTGTTGGGAGGAGATAATAAACTGGGGGGAACGGTACTGGGGTGGGGTTTTGGGGGTCACACCAACTTCTTCCTTTTTTCCACCCTGCGGAATCCGAGTCAGGAAGCTCCTACAGCATTTAATCCATGGAATCCTTGATTGACCTATTGCTGCGTGCTGCTTATTGCTTAGCTTTATCGCTTCTTCAGTTCTTGTTGTTGTTATTTAATTTATTTTCATACTGCTTATTGCTTTTGGCTTACTGCTGGACAGGCTCTATAACACCTCGTTACAATCACTTCGAGTGATCCTGCTGGTTGTACGAGGAGAGAGTTTGCACCTATACTGCACCTGTCCTGTACCTGATCTTGCCTGTACCTCAAATTCAATGCCACCTACCCCGCCCACCACTCTTTTCGCCTCCCCTGCTTTCATGTCATTTATCATCAGGCGTCGTTTTGATCGGAAAAGGATCCATAACAGGGGGTGGAATCATAATCGGCACACGAACTGGTGGGACTTTAAATGGTACAGGGAATGGTGGAACTGGTACAGGTACTGGTAGAACCATAACTGGTACAGGTGCTGGTGCAACTGGTACAGGCACAGGTGGGACCATTACTGGTACAGGCACTGGTGGGACCATAACTGGCACAGGCACTGGTGGGACCATGACTGGCACAGGCACTGGTGGAACCATAACCGGAACAGGTACTGGAACTGGTAGGTGTGCCGAAGCTGACCAGAAATGCTCGGAATTCGGAGTATGTGTAAGAGGCCTTATGCTCGAGGGACCCTTCAAATCTGTGCCTAATTTCTGGATTGTGTGGTGAACTGTCCAGTCGCCAAATCCCACAATCACTGAATCAGACCTGATGTTATTTCGGACGGTCGTTCGTCCACTGACGAAAAAACGAAATGTCATCAATGTTGGTGCTATCTCCACAGACCTTGAACCCTTTCTCACAGGCGGAGCTTGCGTTACGATCTAAACGGTGGTCACCATTGGGATATCGTCTAGAAAGTGATGGTATGCTGCTGTCTAAACGTTTCTTTCAACTGTGCCATTGGCGAGTGAAAATTTGCTGGTATCTGCGCAGCTTGATATTTTGCTCGGATTTAACTCTGCGCGAGGAAAGACGTTAAACATAATTATTGTTTAAACATATTGAGATAACAATTATGGTAAAGCTGACCAGTTGACTTGCAATGCGCGGGCACTCATACGAATGTGTGTGTGCGCGCGCGCGCGCGCGTGTGTGTGTGTATGTGTGTGTGTGTGTGTGTGTGTGTGTGTGTGTGTGTGTGTGTGTGTGTGTGTGTAAGCATGCACGCATATCTCTGAGTAATTATTGACAAAGCCATTCAAATATTTTTCTGTGATTCGAAATTATGAAACTGCACTCTTCCGAAATTGTCAAAAGATGGCATATTTTATACTACTACTACTGCTGCTTCTACTACTACTACTACTACTACTACTAACGATACCACTACTACTACTACCATTACGATTACTCCTGCATGGACAGTGTATTGTCAAGAGCAACACCAAGGTTCTTCAACGACTGAACTGAAAAGTTTGACTGAGTCAATGGTGAAAAAAAAAATTATTTGGTTTCAATGAGCATCGCTTCAAATTTGTCAACACTCAATTGTAATTCATTCATAGTTCTTCAAGTTCTGAATGTCCAGAAAGTAGTCAGATGTGTCTAGCAAGATCGAGGACCAATTTTCAGGGATGTCGCTTTTCTGAAATCGAGCATCGTCTACATAAGAATGATGACTGTCATTGTGGTGGTGGATGATTTCAGCTGGGGGAGCGATATATAGCGTAAAAAGAACGGGACATAAAATAATTCATTGTCGAACTGCGTGTTCGACTTTTACGTTTCAAACTGCCAAGTGTTAGCTTAACCTGTCAGTGAAATGCGATTTGATCCAACTAAAGTGGTGCCGTTGATATCTGATGTATCACGAAGATGGGAAAGAAGGACTTAATTGTGTGTTGTGTCAAAGGCGGCTAATAAGCTGAGAAAATTGAGAAGGGAGATTTTTTTCCTACGTCTACTGTATCAAAGGCGGTTGATAAATCGATGAGACAGGTGGGAGATTTTTCCTGAGGCGAGGACTCGGATGGACGTTGTTTCCAGATTCACGAACCTGTAAACTCCTCACCACATCACACAGTTTCTTCCAGTGAATCTTCATCGTAAATTTTGACGCTGAGAAAGGTAAGGTCCTTTCTGTTCTTCTGATCTTTCAAACGAGACGTCATGGCTGTCTGAAGAAGGATGAAGACTTGGCTGTTCTTCTGTCGTTAAAAGGGAGACGTCCTGGCTGTATGATGAAGGATGAATGCTTGGCTGTTCTCCTGTCGCTAAAAGGGAGACGTCCTGGCTGTATGAAGAAGGATGAATGCTTGGCTGTTCTCCTGTCGTTAAAAGGGAGACGTCCTGGCTGTATGAAGAAGGATGAATGCTTGGCTGTTCTCCTGTCGTTAAAAGGGAGACGTACTGGCTGTCGGAAGAGGGTGAAGACCTGGCTGTTCTTCTGTCGTTAAAAGGGAGACGTCCTGGCTGTCGGAAGAGGGTGAAGACCTGGTTGTTCTTCTGTCATTAAAAGGGAGACGTCCTGGCTGTATGAAAAAGGATGAATGCTTGGCTGTTCTCCTGTCGTTAAAAGGGAGACGTCCTGGCTGTCTGAAGAAGGATGAATGCTTGGCTGTTCTCCTGTCGTTAAAAGGGAGACGTCCTGGCTGTCTGAAGAAGGATGAATGCTTGGCTGTTCTTCTGTCGTTAAAAGGGAGACATCCTGGCTGTATGAAGAAGGATGAAGACTTGGCTGTTCTCCTGTCGTTAAAAGGGAGACGTACTGGCTGTATGAAGAAGGATGAATGCTTGGCTGTTCTCCTGTCGTTAAAAGGGAGATATCCTGGCTGTCTGAAGAAGGATGAATGCTTGGCTGTTCTCCTGTCGTTAAAAGGGAGACGTCCTGGCTGTAGGAAGAAGGATGAAGACTTGGCTGTTCTTCTGTCGTTAAAAGGGAGACGTCCTGGCTGTATGAAGAAGGATGAAGACTTGGCTGTTCTCCTGTCGTTAAAAGGGAGACGTCCTAGCTGTATGAAAAAGGATGAAGACTTGGCTGTTCTTCTGTCGTTAAAAGGGAGACGTCCTGGCTGTATGAAGAAGGATGAAGACTTGGCTGTTCTCCTGTCGTTAAAAGGGAGACGTCCTAGCTGTATGAAAAAGGATGAAGACTTGGCTGTTCTTCTGTCGTTAAAAGGGAGACGTCCTGGCTGTATGAAGAAGGATGAAGACTTGGCTGTTCTCCTGTCGTTAAAAGGGAGACGTCCTAGCTGTATGAAAAAGGATGAAGACTTGGCTGTTCTTCTGTCGTTAAAAGGGAGACGTCCTGGCTGTATGAAGAAGGATGAAGACTTGGCTGTTCTCCTGTCGTTAAAAGGGAGACGTCCTAGCTGTATGAAAAAGGATGAAGACTTGGCTGTTCTTCTGTCGTTAAAAGGGAGACGTCCTGGCTGTATGAAGAAGGATGAAGACTTGGCTGTTCTCCTGTCGTTAAAAGGGAGACGTCCTAGCTGTATGAAAAAGGATGAAGACTTGGCTGTTCTTCTGTCGTTAAAAGGGAGACGTCCTGGCTGTATGAAGAAGGATGAAGACTTGGCTGTTCTCCTGTCGTTAAAAGGGAGACGTCCTAGCTGTATGAAGAAGGATGAAGACTTGGCTGTTCTCCTGTCGTTAAAAGGGAGATATCCTGGCTGTCTGAAGAGGGTGAAGTCCTGGCTGTTCTTCTGTCGTTAAAAGGGAGACGTCCTGGCTGTCTGAAGAAGGATGAAGACTTGGCTGTTCTTCTGTCGTTAAAAGGGAGACGTCCTGGCTGTCTGAAGAGGGGTGAAGTCCTGGCTGTTCTCCTGTCGTTAAAAGGGAGATATCCTGGCTGTCTGAAGAAGGATGAAGACTTGGCTGTTCTTCTGTCGTTAAAAGGGACACGTCCTGGCTGTCTGAAGAAGGATGAAGACCTGGTTGTTCTTCTGTCGTTAAAAGGGAGATATCCTGGCTGTCTGAAGAAGGATGAAGACTTGGCTGTTCTTCTGTCGTTAAAAGGGAGACGTCCTGGCTGTCTGAAGAAGGATGAAGACTTGGCTGTTCTTCTGTCGTTAAAAGGGAGACGTCCTGGCTGTCTGAAGAGGGGTGAAGTCCTGGCTGTTCTCCTGTCGTTAAAAGGGAGATATCCTGGCTGTCTGAAGAAGGATGAAGACTTGGCTGTTCTTCTGTCGTTAAAAGGGACACGTCCTGGCTGTCTGAAGAAGGATGAAGACCTGGTTGTTCTTCTGTCGTTAAAAGGGAGATATCCTGGCTGTCTGAAGAAGGATGAAGACTTGGCTGTTCTTCTGTCGTTAAAAGGGAGACGTCCTGGCTGTCTGAAGAAGGATGAAGACTTGGCTGTTCTTCTGTCGTTAAAAGGGAGACGTCCTGGCTGTCTGAAGAGGGGTGAAGTCCTGGCTGTTCTTCTGTCGTTAAAAGGGAGATATCCTGGCTGCCTGAAGAGGGGTGAAGTCCTGGCACGTCAGGAATACTATGACTGCTTTAGTTCTGCGGACGGGCATTGCTAGCTGAAACACCACGATGAGAAAAACAGATTCGACCTCTTCAGAAAGTGTGACTGAAGAGGATACCTCTGCTGTAACGGACGAAACCCATGATTCTGAGAAGTCGATAATGTCCTTTATTTTGTTGTAATCAAAACTGTAAATGATGAAGATGCAGGCGAAAAACCGCTTCATTAAGGTCATGACCGAACTGATTCATGCAACACGCAGAAAAACACACTTGATCAGTATGTCGTCATCAAGTGTTACTTGAACGAACACCTTTGCTTTCAGGTGGAACTGGTACCGTCACTGGTGGCGGAACTATCACAGGCACAGGGACCATCTCTGGTGAGTAAGATGCTGATTTTCGTAAAGTCCATAATCACCATGGAAGCGACTGTCCATCCAAAATGTAATGTAACTTGAAACAAAATACAGGAAAAAATAAAGTTCAAAAGGCTCGGTCAATTTCCTTCTGTTCATATCTTTCAATATTTCACAGCCATTCAAACCAGATTTTGGTATTAAACTTTACAAATCAAGTAAAATGAACCCGATTTGATGAAGGTAAATGTGTATAAAATTTTCATAGATCAAGGGTGTGTGTATGCGCGCCTCAATGCCTAACCACCTATCGGGTGTGTGCTTAAGTCGGGCAACTGCTCTATTTTTTTCGCTGGTAGATAAGGTGTGGCGTATATGGATCAGTGCACACGCTTTGGCGCCTCTTTCAGACTGAATCTCAGTGTGTGCACACTATGGTAACAACATGAAATGCAAAATGATAACGATCACGAATGGCACAACGAGGGTAATAACCACGGCTATGACAACGACAAGATGATGATGATGATGACGATATAACAGCTTGATAATGCTCTCTCACAGGCCCATGCGTGGACACCATCGCCAACTGCGCTGCCTACGGCCAGACCTCGTGCACTGACCCTCAGTATCAGCAGTGGGCCTTGGATAACTGCAGACTGACCTGCGGTCTGTGTGGTAAGTCCGAGTCATCCGCAACAAACCTCTGCAGTCACTGTCACTGTCACTCCTAAACAAAGGTGCACAACTTCCAGCTAGCGCTGCCCAGTGCTTCCCTTTAGCTTGCAAAACAGGCCATTAAAAGGAACAGAGGGACAGACACAGAAACCTCTTCTAGACAAAGAAGATCATGGTTCGATCATAATATTCGTATGTCCTTCGCTTGACGTGTACACTGTTAAATCAGCAGAAGAAATGTGCAAAGATAGCCTTGATTAGCATTTATCCAATGCTGGGCAATACATTTAACAACAACGATTATGATGATAACAACAATAATAATAATAATGATAATGAAGAAGAAAAAGAATGTGCATTTGTATAGCGCTAACTTATTTTTATAAGGATAAGGATGCTGGTACATTTGTTTCTCTGTAAATGTTAAAAACATTATATTTACCTGTGTGCAAGCAGATGAGAATTGGGTAGCGGGTGAGTCACAGTCCATTACTCCGACAGCTATCTGGATAGAACAGATGAATTGATACACTTTTTTCCCTTCAATTTCTGTTTCATTTATCTGTTATTAACATTTCAAGATTTATTTCCACTTTCCACGAAAAGATTGTGTACATGCTGTTGTTTCTAATTGGGCAGTTAAGATTTTCAGAAAACGTTTTGTGTGTGTCCTTTTGTTTTTGACAGACTGGTTGATAATATGTTGTTGTTGTTGTTGTCGTCGTTTTTTTTTCTTTTTCTGTGTTTCTTTCTTTCTTTGTTTTTTCTTCCACTTTTCTTCTTTGTTTTGTACTCTCGTGTCTAAACAAACATATGTATGTATACGAGGCATGACTCTACAAAGAATAGTTGTGATGAAAATTTGTGCAGTGAGCAATACATACTTTGCAAAACAATTCAAAACAAGCGATAGAACAAACAGTGAAACATCAAAGTTCAGTGACTGCCAGGAAAATATCTAAATCCTCATTACGTTTGTGTCCAGTATGTAGAGAAGCTGAGAAGTGTGTTTTTCTATTGTTCAAGTTTTACACCCCAGTTTCTCTTCTTCATTACATTCCGCTCACTGGAGGAAATTCATTCCTTTCATAGGCGTAACCGGAACTGGAACTGGCACCGGAACCGGAACTGGAACTGGAGGAGTCATTATCATTGGGCCCGGAGGAACCGGAACTGGGGGAACCGGAACTGGAGGAACTGGAACCGTAACGGGAGGAGGAACGATCACTGGGACCGGAACTGTTACTGGTATGTCGCTTTGCATGATTCATGCAGAACTGTATTGTTACCTGACAACAGACATAGCTGCTTGTCTGTTGTGTGATATGTTTTTGCATGGAGTATATGCCCAAAGCACTAGAGTTCCACATTCCAGGTTGTTTTTACGGGAAATAAACTAAAAAACCGATTTCTTTTTGTGGAAACACTAGTACAGTTTGCGTGTGTTCTTTGTTACAGTATCAAACCAAATAAAAAATAACTGATCCACACAGAAATTCATTTATGCAATCACTGGCTCGTTATTAACACATACGTATTTGACAAGTATACATTTAAAAAAAAAAAGATATTAAAACGATTTTCCATCTGTTCCCTGTTGCGGGATCCTGTTTATCTCCATCTGTTCCCTGTTGCAGGATCCTGTTTCTCTCCATCTGTTCCTTTATCTCCATCTGTTCCCTGTTGCAGGATCCTGTTTCTCTCCATCTGTTCCCTGTTGCAGGGTCCTGTTTATGTCTATCTGTTCCATGCTGCAGAATACTGTTTCTTTTTGTTCCTTGTTGTAGGATCTTGTTTCTCTCCATCTGTTCCTTGTTGTAGGATCTTGTTTTTCTCCATCTGTTCCCTGTTACAGGATCTTGTTTCTCTCCATCTGTTCCCTGTTGCAGGATCTTGTTTCTCTCCATCTGTTCCCTGTTGCAGAATCCTGTTTCTCTCCATCTGCTCCATGTTGCAGGATCCAGTTCTCTCCATCTTTTCCATGTTGCAGGATCATGTTTCTCTCCACCTGCTTCCTGTTGCAGGATCCTGTATGCCCCATCTGATCCCTATTGCATGATCCTGTTTCTTTCCATCTGTTCCCTGTTCCAGGATCCTGTTTATCTGCATCTGTTCCCTATTGCAGGATCCTGTTTCTTTCCATCTGCTCCATGTAGCAGGATCCAGTTCTTTCCATCTTTTCCCGTTCGAGGATCATGTTTCTCTGTATCTGAGTACTGTTGTAGTATCCTGTTTCTCTCCATCTGTTCCCTGTTGCAGATTCGGGTTTCTCTCTATCTGTTCCCTGTTGCAGGATCCTGTTTCTATCTGTTTCAGGATACTGTTTCTCTCCATCTGCTCCTTGTTGCAGGATCCTGTTTCTCTCCATCTGTGACGTGTTGCTGGATCATGTTTCTATCTGTTCCCTGTTGCAGGATCTTGTTTCTCTCCATCTGCTCCCTGTTGCAGGATACTGTTTCTCTCCATCTGCTTCCTGTTGCTCCCAGAAACCTGTTTTTATGTGTTTCAGGAATACTGTTTCTCTCCATCTGCTCCTTGTTGCAGGATCCTGTTTCTCTCCATCTGTGACGTGTTGCAGGATCCTGTACGGGAAACAAGATCCAGAACTGTGATGCTTACGGCACCAGCATGTGCTCTGATCCCCAGTACCAGCAGTGGGTCCAGGACAACTGCTGCATGTACTGCTTGAGTAGGTGGACTGATTTACCTCTGTCGTCTGTGTGTGTGTGTGTGTGTGTGTGTGTTTGTGTGTGTGCGTGTGTGTGTGTGTGTGTGTGAGTGTGTGTGCGTGTGTGTGTGTGTGTGTGTGTGTGTGTGTGTGTGTGTGTGTGTGTGTGTGAACGTGGGCATTCGAATTCGTGTAGAGAAGTGTTTTTAGAATTAAACGGAGAAAAATATATATAGGGCGGAAACATCAACCATATATATATATGATATATATATGTGTGTGTGTGTGTGCGTGCGTCTATATGTGTCTGTGCATGTGTTCACCAGCGTATATGCGTGCATGCGCGCGTGCCTGCCAGTGTATGCGTGAGTATGGCCCGCCCGCTCCACGAATCTTGAATAAAATGCTAATTTGTGTTTGTACATTTCTTTTACTCTGTATATATTTCTTCTGCACTTGCTTTGTTTACATGTAAAAAAAAAACAAAAAACAAAACAAAACAAAAAAACAAGAGGCATTCTGTTTCAAGAACTTTCTGGGTTGGTTTTTGTTTTTGTTTTTGTTTTTTTTAAAGGATACCTTTTATACAGGTATACCTGTATGAGAGTTGATATGCAATTCGCTATGCCAATGGCAATGGGTTGATGGTGTGTGCCTCCGTCTGCTTCAAGGAGCAGATGTTCTTGTTTACTGCTGATTACTAATAATCTTCTGGGGAAAAAAAAACACAACCAACATAATGAGTAATTGTTTTACTATTCACAACAGCTGGCGGGCAATCTGGCACTAGCGGAACTGGAACTATCACTGGAGGCGGAACCGGAACTATCACTGGAGGCGGAACCGGAACCATAACTAGTGGCGGAACCGGAACAATCACTGGAAGTGGTACAATGACTGGTATGCAGGCTAGAAGAAGCCACAAACAAAAAATCTGACAAAATTTGCAATCCTTTATATAAAGATCGGCGTGTAAAGGAAAACCGAATCACTAACTTCCAGGGCTTTGTCCCTGGTTTAAACTGAATGTAAAAATCCCACCATTATACAATAGAAACAGAGAGACAAAGGGAGAGAGAGAAGCCTCTACAGAAACGGTTTCATCAGTTTTATTGAGGAGCATATGATGCTGATGTCAAACAGATCATGTTTCACTCTAACCTTGTCAAGCAGATCATATATTTTCACTCTATGTCAAGCAAGTCCTGTTTCACTCCTACCACATGTACAGAAACGGCTGGGTGTGGAAGATTCCATTTCGATCTGTCAATATTTCAGATGTAACATGCAGTGTTCCGAGTGGATGGACTCCATCCTCCAGCCAGTGAGCATCTGTCTTTGGGCAGATAGCCAAGGCTGACACCTCGCCTGTTATACAAATAGCGGCAACATGTTTGAAGTCCTGCGGATTGCACACAACACAAACTGTAGCAACAGCTTTGGGTAACTACTATAGTAATAGCCGTAGGTCTAACGACTGCTACAGAAATAGCATTGGGTCTAACGACTACAGCATTTGCCTTACGTTTCATGACAACTATATCAAGAGCCTAGGGTTTTATGACTACCATAGCCTTATGACTTTAGAAACAGCCGAGGGTTTTACAATAATCGCAACAGCCTTGGGCTTTAAGACAACTATAGCAATAGCCCAGGGTTTTACGACTATAGCAGCAGCCGAGGGTTTTACAACTATCGCAATAGCCTTGGGCTTCAAGACTACTATAGCAATAGCCCTGGGTTTTACGACTATGACAATGGCGTGAGGTTTTACGACGATAACAATAACCTAGGGGTTTACGACTACTATAACAATAACCTTGGGCATTACGACTACTGCAGCAATGGCCTTGGGCTTTGTTGACCAGGAACCTGTGGGGACACAATCGCTGACTGCAGCAAGTACGACCAGACCATGTGCACCAACCCCGACTACGA
>JAAQRG010200194.1:0-11952 GCA_011634625.1 Babylonia areolata | reverse complement strand
GTGTGTGTGTGTGTGTGTGTGTGTGTGTGTGTGTGTGTGTGTGTTTCTCTCACGCTGAGTGTGTGTGCGTGCGTGCGTGCATGCGTGCGTGCGTGTGTGTGTGTGTGTGTGTGTGTGTGTGTGCGTGTGTGTGTGTTACAGAGACCTACATGATCTCCACAGCAGTGCTGGGATCACTGCTGCTGCTGTCGCTGGCCGTGACGACGACCGGGCTGCTCTGGCGGAGACATCGGAAGATGGTCAAGAAGCGACGGTGGGTCTTTTGTTTCTTCTGTCCATGTGGAGTGATGGTCAAGAAGCGACGGTGGGTCTTTTGTTTCTTCTGTCCATGTGGAGTGATGGCCAAGAAGCGACGGTGGGTCTTTTGTTTCTTCTGTCCATGTGGAGTGATGGTCAAGAAGCGACGGTGAGTCTTTTGTTTCTTCTGTCCATGTGGAGTGATGGCCAAGAAGCGACGGTGGGTCTTTTGTTTCTTCTGTCCATGTGGAGTGATGGTCAAGAAGCGACGGTGAGTCTTTTGTTTCTTCTGTCCATGTGGAGTGATGGCCAAGAAGCGACGGTGAGTCTTTTGTTTCTTCTGTCCATGTGGAGTGATGGCCAAGAGGTAACGCGTCCGCCTAGGAAGTGAGAGAATCTGAGCTCGCTGGTTCGAATCACGGGTCAGCCGCCGATATTTTCTCCCCCTCCACTAGACCTTGAGTGGTTGTCTGGACGCTAGTCATTCGGATGAGACGATAAACCGAGGTCCCGTGTGCAACATGCACTTAGCGCACGTAAAAGAACCCACGGCAACAAAAAGGGTTGTTCCTGGCAAAATTCTGTAGAAAAATCCACTTCGATAGGAAAAACAGATAAAACTGCACGCAGGAAAAAGTACAAAACAAAAAAATGGGTGGCGCTGTAGTGTAGTGACGCGCTCTCCCTGGGGAGAGCAGCGAGCAGCCCGAATTTGACACAGAGAAATCTGTTGTGATAAAAAGAAATACAAATACAAATACAAATCCCTCTCCCACCCCCACCCCCACCTCTCTTTCGGGCTACTCCCCTGCCCTCTTCCCTCCTTTCATTTTCCATAACGGCTGATCAAATGCAGAAGGAGAACAAAACAAAACAAAACAAATGATAATACCGCCCATAACCGCATTTGCTGACTGGAAGATGACCACAAGGACAGTATGGACCATCTCCCAGCTGCTTTTGTTTCCTTGACAGGATTGTACCGTCTGGCCTTTCATACACCACAACGCGTGGAAAGAGAGACTCTCGGAAACAACAGGGAAATTGTATTGTATTGTATTGTATTGTATTGTATTGTATTGTATTGCACAACAGATTTCTCTGTGTGAAATTCGGGCTGCTCTCCCTAGGGAGAGCGCGTCGCTATACTGAGAGCGTCATTTTTTAATTTTTTTTTGGTACTGCGAGCAATTTTATTTGTTTTTCCTATCGAAGTGGCTTTTTTCTACAGATTTATGCCAGAGACAACCCTTCTGTTGCCGTGGGTTCTTCTACGTGCGCTGAGTGCATGCTGCACACGGGACCTCGGTTTATCGTCTCGTCCAGATGACTAGCGTTCAGACCACCCCACTCAAAGTCTAGTTGAAGGGGAGAAAATGCTGGGGACTGTGGGATTCGAACCAGTGCGCTCAGATTCTCTCGCTTCCTTGGCGGACGCGTTACAACTGAGCCAACACTCCACCTCTGTACATCCTGACTCACTTGACAGGGCCCCAACATCACTGACATCTTCAGCGGTCTGGGGTCTGGGCTGTTCTCTTTCAGCGGCAGGGCCCGGCTTGCCTGCACCTCGTCCTCTGTGCATCTGCTTCTTGTCTGCCTTTGTCAGCCCGCTTTTCTTTTTTTCCTTTGCATACCTTCCATACCGAACAAAAAAAAAAAAAAAAAGAAAAAAAAATCGTAAAAAAAAGGATTAACGTTTTTACACAACAAAGAAAAACAACAACAACAACAACGACGACGACAACAACAGCAAAAGCAACAACAAAACAAAAACGAACAATACAACCGAAGAAAAGAATCACCTGGGCACACCTTTACAAGCTCTTACCGTAAATGATGGCAGTTTCTTCGTATCCGAACATCACTGGGAAGAAGGTCTAGTCCGGGTGAGGCAAGCCTTCTGATGGCTGTACAGGCCAATCTTGGACTTGCATTGTCGGGAACAGCTGGCGCATGTGAAGGTTGGCTGGTCGCTGGAGGGGTAAACTTGAGATGATGCCTACCTTTCTCCGCTCGCGTTTTTCCCTGGCTGTCTGTGTCCTGACCTTTTCAAATTTCCTGACAGCTTTCCTGGTGGAAGTTTACCGTAAATAACATATTACTCTCACACGTAAAAGCCCACTCGTGAACATACGACTGAACGTGGGAGTTGCAGCCCACGAACGAAGAAGAAGAAGAAGAAGAAGAAGAAGAAGAAGAAGAAGAAGAATATTACTATTAATATCACACTAAGATTATATATTACGGATATTGTCATAAGGATAACTTCTTCTTCTTCTTCTTCTTCTGCGTTCGTGGGCTTCAACTCCCACGTTCACTCGTATATACGCGAGTGGGCTTTTTACGTGTATGACCGTTTTTACTCCGCCATGTAGGCAGCCATACTCCGCTTTCGGGGGTATAAGGATAACAATACAGTTACATCTATACGAAACCAACCCCCAGCACTCCCCCACCCCCCACCCTCATACCCAAACCTCCATCACTCTTTCAGGTCTCCTCCCGCCCTGGACGAAGAGACGGTGATGACGTATGAGATGACAGGGGCACTGAACTCTCGGCACGAGAAAGAGATGGAGGAGAAACAGGAAACTTGTCTGGATGATCTGCCCTTTGGAGTCAGTATGAATTGATCAATCTCTCGTGTGACCTCCCCTATCGTGTGTGTGTGTGTGTGTGTGTGTGTGTGTGTGTGTGTGTGTGTGTGTGTGTGTGTGTGTGTGAACGAGAGAGAGAGGGAGAGGGAGAGAGGGAGAGAGAGAGAGAGAGAGAGAGAGAGAGTGTATGTGTGTAGAGCGGAGTCAGTGGTGCAGGCACAATGATGACGGATTCCTCTGAAGACGAATAACAGATACCTACAACCCCCCCCCCTCCCCGATCACACACACCGGAACACACACACATACAAAGACGCACGCACAAAGACACACACACAGACACAGACACAGACACAGACACACACACACACACACACAGACACACACGCGCACCCCCCACACCCCCACACACATACTAACTCCTAAACGTTTCAGTACACCAACCGGGGCTACGTCCAATCTCTCTGGCGCTCCCCCGCCACCACCACCCTCAACTCCACCATCCCCACCATCATCGTCAGCGACCACGACGACCACAACGATGAAGAAAACAACAGCGACGACGACGACGACGACGACGACGAGCTAGATGGAAAGGAACACGGCGGCAGTGGCTATGACATGATGGCACCCACGCACAAGCAGGAGACGACGGCGTCGACGACGATGACGACGAGAGCGAGGCACGGAGGAAGTGGTGGTGGGGAGGAAGATGGGGGTGAAGTGGAGGATCCGACGTACTCCGACATCAGCGTCGTGCACTCTTCTTCGTCTGCCTTGGCTGTGGTAAGTGGGTTTGAGTCTTTGGTTGGATTGTAGGTTTGGTTCTTTGGGTTGACTCTCTCTCTGTGTGTGTGTGTGTGTGTGTGTGTGTGTGTGTGTGTGTGTTTGTGTGTGTGTGTGTGTGTGTGTGTGTGTTTGGCTGTCCGTTCTTTGGTTGCCTACTGTTCGTGAAGGTCAGCTGTCTGTTAACGTTCGCTTTTAAAGTATGTCTTTTTTTTTGGGGGGGGAGGGGGGGGGATCGTAAATGTCATGGGCAGTTATTAAATTCAACATTGTTTTAAACGTTTGGTACAAATACTTATTTTAACAAGAAACTATTTCAGTCTTTAAATCGAGTTTATTCTCGGTTTATTGAAGTCTATGCCAGTTTATCAATGCTCTCTCTCTCTCTCTTTAATCAACCATGCAGTTATTCAATTAATCAATCAATCGATGCATCAACCAATCAGTGAACCAATTAATTATCAGACTTTGAAAAATATTTTTCATTAGTCACTGGTAAAAACAAAGGACGAAACAGATCGATAAAGTTGTAGCGTTCTCACCACCAGTGACCTAGCTTGTAAAAAAAACAGCAAAAAAACAACACACACACACACACACGCACACACACACACACGCACACACACACGCACACACACACACGTACACACACACACACGTACACACACACGCACACACACACACACACGTACACACTGCACACACGCACACACACACACGTACACACACACACACACACACACACACATACACACACACACACACGCACACACACACACACACACACACATACACACACACACACACGCACACACACACACACACAGAGAACAACTCACGATCGATTGATGACAATCTTTATGTTTTCACTGGAAACACGTGGATTGGTCGCCCTCTTTTTGCTCGTCAAGGCCCTGCACTCACCTCTTTCAAATCTGGCCTAAAATCCAAGCTGCCTCTTTTCTAAATTACACCCGCTTCCCTCTTTTCGTTCTGCTGTTTCACTAACTTGCAGTTCACGTACGTGTATTTTCTTAAGTTTTGTCTACCATCCATTCGTCTGGTCTTAGAGTAACGCATGCGTGCGAATGACTGACGTGAAAGCGCTTTGGTTTGTCTAGAATCAGCACTGAGTAAATACTTATACTATTAATATTATTATTTACCATTATCATTATCGTTGTTGTTATCAGTATTATTATCATCATCATTAACCAGTGATCAAACAAGAACAAACAAGAACAAACAAACAAACAAACAAAAACATAAAAAAAGGTGATGGGTAACCGCTGTGTGTGTTGTCACCCCCCTCCCTCACACAGGAGTCCCCCTCTTCAGGAGCCAGACGCGCCTCCACTTCCCCATCACCACGACCTCCTAGCCCCACCCCTCCTCCCCCTCCCTCTCCCAACGAGCGGTCCGCCTTCACCGCCGTCGTCTCCATCTCCGCCTCCTCCATCTCCTCCAAGACCACCACCACCACCCTGTCCCCGACCACCGCCCCTCTCAGCACCTCCTCCAGACCTCTGTACGAGGAGACCCGGCGTCGGCTGTCTGGGGGAGGGTCCTCTCGCTCCACGAAGTCTTCTTCTTCCTCCTCCTCCTCCTCCGTGGGCAGCCAGGGCTCTCCTCCCCACCAGCAAAGCAGCCCCAGAGTTCGCGGCGTCCAGACAGACTCTTCGGGTGAGGACCATGTCTACGCTCAGGTCGTGAAAGCGGGCTCCTCTTCCGTGGTCCCTCAGTCCAGCACGTCATGGACGGGTTCGGACAGTGTGCCGAGAAATATCTCTACCCTGAACACTTCGCGGGAACGAAATGCTGGGAACGAGAACGTGAACAGAGAGAAAGGTGCGAGGGCGAACCCCCCGGAATCTGTCGCCCAACAGCGGTGGCGCGTCGACGGCGGGGAGCATCTACACGGCCGACCTTTCCCACCGTCTGTAGGTCAGCTCAGATCGGCCGCGCCGGGTGAGCGACGGTTTCGCACCAACCACACTCGTCATCCACAGGGAAGCGGTGCTGACGGCGACTCCTCCACGACCAGCCCCCTCCCACCACCAGAGCAGAGCAAGTCTTCAATGGCTGTGGGGAGGGACAGCGGCGGGCGACCTGAACCCGCCAGCTCAGAGTTTCCGCGGGGACTGCAGCGGGCCTCTGTGGTGACGGGGAATGGGGAGGGTGTGTCTGACACCAGGAGTGACGTCCCTGCTGGGACTCTCCGTGCTGCTGCACGTCCCGGATCGAGTCCTTTGAGCACAGTGAGGGGACAGAATCCTTTGAGCAAAGTGGAGAGACATGGTCCTTTGAGCACAGTGGAGAGACAGAGTCCTTTGAGCATAGTGGAGAGACAGAGTCCTTTGATCACAGTGGAGAGACAGAGACCTTTGAGCACAGTGGAAAGACATGGTCCTTTGAGCACAGTGGAGAGACATAGTCCTTTGAGCATAGTGGAGAGACAGAGTCCTTTGATCACAGTGGAGAGACAGAGACCTTTGAGCAAAGTGGAAAGACATGGTCCTTTGAGCACAGTGAGTCCTTTAAGCACAGCGAGGGAACAGAGTCCTTTGAGCACAGTAGAGAGAAAGAGCCCTTTGAGCACAGTGAGGGGACATAGTACTTTAAGCACAGTGGAAAGACAGAGTCCTTTGAGCACAGTGGAAAGACACAGTCCTTTGAGCACAGCGGAGAGACAGAGTCCCTTAAGCACAGTGGAGAGACAGGGTCCTTTGAGCACAGCAGAGAGACAGACTCCCTTAAGCACAGTGGAGAGACAGAGTCCTTTAAGCACAGTGAGTCCTTTAAGCACAGTGAGGGGACAGAGTCCTTTGAGCACAGCGGAGAGACAGAGTCCTTTGAGCACAGTGGAGAGACAAAGTCCTTTGATCACAGTGGAAAGACAAAGTACTTTAAGCACAGTGGAAAGACAGAGTCCTTTGATTACAGCAGAGAGACAGAGTCCTTTGAGCAAAGTGGAGAGACAGAGTTCTTTAAGCACAGTGAGTCCTTTAAGCACAGTGAGGGGACAGAATCCTTTGAGCACAGTGGAGAGAAAGAGTCCTTTGAGCACAGTGGACGGACAGAGTCCTTTAAGCACAGTGAGGGGACAGAGTACTTCAAGCACAGTGGACAGACAGAGTCCTTTGAGCACAGTGAGGGGACAGAGTCCTTTGAGCACAGTGAGGGGACAGAGTACTTCAAGCACAGTGGACAGACAGAGTCCTTTGAGCACAGTGAGGGGACAGAGTCCTTTGAGCACAACGGAGAGAAAGAGCCCTTTGAGCACAGGGGACAGACAGAGTCCTTTAAGCACAGTGGAGATACAGAGTCCTTTAAACACAGTGGAGAGACCGAGACCTCCAAGCACAGTGGAAAGAGAGAGTCCTGCAAGTGCAATGGAAAATGACAGTCCTCTAAGCAGAGTGGAGAGACAGCGTCCTCCGGGAACAGTGAGGAGACAAAGTCCTTTAGGTACACAGAGTCTGCCAGGAACAGAGAAGACTTCAAGCACAATGGGAAGACAGAGCCCTTCAGGTCCCCCAGGACCTGACAAGAAACAACCGAGTCCTTTCAGCACAGCGGGGAGACAGAATTCTTCAAGGACAGTGGAGGGACAGAGGCAGGAGGAGCCCAGCACATCGGCCGCACCCACCCTCGGCAAACCCTCGACCCAACCCCACAGACACCAACAAAACACACACGCGACGACACACAGTCCTGGCCACGCCTACAGCCCCATCACCCATTCAGGACCGGATTTTCCAGAAACGAACGGCAAAGACGACAGGAGAGACTTCATAAACACACCCGCTTTGAAAATAGCTCCCCGACCCCTGCAACCCAGCACTGAAACGAACAACGCCACCAAAGATCACAGAGAGGAAAGCGCTGGGAAACAAACACCCACAGAACCCAGCACCGAAGCTAAGGAAGCAGCTGCTGCTGCTGCTACGCCTCCTCCCCCGATAACTCCTAGAAGTTTGTCGAAAGATGCCGGGACTCCGGGCAAGAGCTCAAAGGCTGCCTTCACGGGGACTAGGGACATCATCAGCCATACCCATGTAACAGAACGTCAAGACACTGAAGCGGTAAGGCGCAGGCCTGATGATTCGCGCACATCAGCCAGGGTTGGCGCTACAGCGGGTGGAGGTTTATACAAAAAGAAAGCGCTGAGTAGAGGGGGCCGCGTGGAAAAGGTGCCTCCGGATTTCACAAGAAACAAAAACGCTGACTCCTCGCAAACCGCAGAAAGTAAGGCTTCCACAAGGACTGCGGCAGCAGCCTCGACCCTCAGCCGTGACACCTCCTCGAGAGCAGGGAGCCCTCCTGGAAGATCGGATGACGTTTTTCCCGGGATGACGTCCGTTCTGACGTCACAGACAGCCTCGGATGTCATCGGCGCCAGAGTTGCTGCCCTGGACAGAGACGGCTTCCAGGCTGACGTAAGTAAAAAAAAAAAAAGAAAAGAAAAAAACAGAGAGTCTATTTATTTATTATTTATTATGTCCATTCACGTGAGAGAGATTAAGGGACTGACATTGTTCCAGGAGCGTTTGCACGCTGGGGCCAAGCCTGAGGGAAGGAATCGTTAACTGTTGGGGGCTTAAATCTCTCATTTGAAATAAACACAACCAGTTAAAAAGACAATTGCTCTCTAAAAAAAATTAATGCAAAACCAGCACCAAAGGCCTTCTTCGAGTTTCTCATTTGTTTATTGTATGCTTACAGCGCGGTGGTTTAGACACCTTCACATTCATTCGTTTCGGACACAGACACAGACAGACAGGCAGACAGACAGGCAGACAGACACACACACAAACACACACGCACACACACACAGTTCCATTGTGCTATAGGTGTGTTGGGACCGTGGAGGAGGTGGGCGTGGTGGTGGTGGTGGTGGTGAGACAGAGAGTAACAGAATGAAACAAACAGTGTATGGGTGTGGAGTGGGGGGCAATAGTTGTTTTGCAATGAAGCCTATAGTATATATACTGTGTAGTTCCAAAACAATCGTTTCAATTTTAGACTTTTTTGTGTTTTTTTTTTTTGTTGGGGTGGGGTGAGGGACGATTTCATATAACAGCACAGTGTGACAATGCTAGTGGTGTCAAATTCACTTTAGAAAAAAAACAACAACAACAAATGCCTTGATAGTGGCACTTAGGGAGTATCGGACTGTCTGACGCTGTACCCGACTGTATGACGCTGCACCCGACTGTATGACGCTGTACCCGACTGTATGACGCTGTACTGTATGACGCTGTACCCGACTGCATGACGCTGTACCCGACTGTATGACGCTGTACCCGACTGTATGACGCTGCACCCGACCGACTGTATGACGCTGTACCCGACCGACTGTATGACGCTGTACCCGACTGTATGACGCTGTACCCGACTGTATGACGCTGTACCCGACCGACTGTATGACGCTGTACCCGACTGTATGACGCTGTACCCGACCGACTGTATGACGCTGTACCCGACTGTATGACGCTGCACCCGACTGTATGACGCTGTACCCGACTGTCTGACGCTGTACCCGACTGTATGACGCTGCACCCGACCGACTGTATGACGCTGTACCCGACTGTATGACGCTGTACCCGACCGACTGTATGACGCTGTACCCGACTGTATGACGCTGTACCCGCCCGACTGTATGACGCTGTACCCGACTGTATGACGCTGTACCCGACTGTATGACGCTGCACCCGACCGACTGTATGACGCTGTAGCCGACTGTATGACGCTGTACCCGACCGACTGTATGACGCTGTACCCGACTGTATGACACTGTACCCGACCGACTGTATGACGCTGTACCCGACTGTATGACACTGTACCCGACCGACTGTATGACGCTGTACCCGACTGTATGACGCTGCACCCGACTGTATGACGCTGTACCCGACCGACTGTATGACGCTGTACCCGACTGTATGACGCTGTACCCGACTGTATGACGCTGTACCCGCCCGACTGTATGACGCTGTACCCGACCGACTGTATGACGCTGTACCCGACTGTATGACGCTGTACCCGACCGACTGTATGACGCTGTACCCGACTGTATGACGCTGTACCCGACGGACTGTATGACGCTGTACCCGACTGTATGACACTGTACCCGACCGACTGTATGACGCTGTACCCGACTGTATGACACTGTACCCGACCGACTGTATGACGCTGTACCCGACTGTACCCGACTGCATGACGCTGTACCCGACTGCATGACGCTGTACCCGACCGACTGCATGACGCTGTACCCGACTGTACGACGCTGTACCTGACTGCATGACGCATGACGCTGTACCCGACCGACTGTATGACGCTGTACCCGACTGTACCCAACTGCATGACGCTGTACCCGACAGCATTACGCTGTACCCGACTGTATGACGCTGTACCCGACTGTACCCGACTGTGTGACGCTGTACCCGACTGCATGACGCTGTACCCGACTGTATGACGCTGTACCCGACTGTACCCGACTGCGTGACGCTGTACCCGACTGTATGACGCTGTACCCGACTGTACCGGACTGTATGACGCTGTACCCGACTGTACCGGACTGTATGACGCTGTACCCGACTGTACCGGACTGTATGACGCTGTACCCGACTGTACCGGACTGTATGACGCTGCACCCGACTGTACCGGACTGTATGACGCTGCACCCGACTGTACCGGACTGTATGACGCTGTACCCGACTGTACCGGACTGTATGACGCTGTACCCGACTGTACCGGACTGTATGACGCTGTACCCGACTGTACCGGACTGTATGACGCTGCACCCGACTGTACCGGACTGTATGACGCTGTACCCGACTGTACCGGACTGTATGACGCTGTACCCGACTGTACCGGACTGTATGACGCTGCACCCGACTGTACCGGACTGTATGATGCCGTACCCGACTGTACCGGACTGTATGACGCTGTACCCGGACTGTACCGGACTGTATGACGCTGCACCCGACTGTACCGGACTGTATGACGCTGCACCCGACTGTACCGGACTGTATGACGCTGTACCCGACTGTACCGGACTGCATGACGCTGTACCCGACTGTATGACGCTGTACCCGACTGTACCCGACTGCGTGACGCTGTACCCGACTGTATGACGCTGTACCCGACTGTACCGGACTGTATGACGCTGCACCCGACTGTACCGGACTGTATGACGCTGTACCCGACTGTACCGGACTGTATGACGCTGTACCCGACTGTACCGGACTGCATGACGCTGTATAACGGTGACAGTTACTTTGGTGATCATCAAATTAACATCAGTATCTAGATAGTGTTCCAGCAATATGCATGTATCACAGCTTCTGAGTGTTCATTTCCGTAGGGAAGGTGGGAGAGGGAAAGATGGAGAGGGGGGAGGGAGGGAGAGAGAGAGAGGGGGAGAGGGGGGAGGGAGGAAGAGAGAGGGAAAGCTGGAGAGGAGAGGAGGAAGGGAGAGAGAGAGAGAGAGAGAGAGAGAGAGGGGGGGAAAGACAGGAGACAGAGGGAGAGAGAAGGGGGGTGGGGGGCGGCAGAAAAAGAGAAACACACAAACACACGCGCGCACGAACACACACTTCGACTTAAACACACACACACAAACACACACGCACGAACACACGAACGCGCGCACACACATACTTACACACAAACATACAGAGAGGCAGACACAGACAGACAGACAGATGGAGATTGTCAAAGCTACCCTTTCAATCCCCCTCCCCCTTCTCCCTCCCCCCCCATATCCCACACCCTAAACCCATGTCCATACCCTGCAATTTCGTTTCTGTTCCAGAACTCGCTGGAGGAAGAGAGAGGACCAAAAGTCTACAGTGACTTCTACGGGTCATTGAAAGTGTCCGACGTATGACGTCACTCTACACGTTCAACTTTGTACTACACGCTTCAACAGCTACGTCATTCGTAGCTCATAAAAACGACGTCATAATAATTTATTTTCACTGTCTCGCCTTATTTATCAATATATTCATTTTTTGGTGTTGCTTTATTTGTTTAACGTTTGTTTATGTATTGATTTCTTCTTCTTCTTCTTAATGTTATTAATTATTATTATTATTATTATTATCATTATTATTATTGTTATTATTATTCTTTTCGATCACATACGTACGTTGTCCCCACATAGATTCCATTGCTTTTTATCCCACCATCGTTGATTTGACATAGCCTACCCGTGACAATTGCCTGAGCCGACAAACGGAATTCCGGTTTGCGCCTTGCGTTTTTGTTGGTAAGAGAACCGACAATAATCAGAGGGTTGTCTTCTTGGGGGAGGGGGGGGGGGAGG
>JAAQRG010200174.1:0-12003 GCA_011634625.1 Babylonia areolata | reverse complement strand
GCAAAAATTTATCAATCACACATGTCAATCTTGCTACTGTCAATTGCGGCGCATCAGTTCTATCCAAAAATATCTGTCCACTGCCACAACATCTAGACATGTCGTTTCTCTCATTCTCTCTCGCCTTGACTACTGTAACTCTCCATTGTCTGGTTTGCCGGTTTCATCCATTCAGTCCCTTCAGCGCATACAAAATTCTGCTGCCCAACTCGTCCTCAGAAAGAAAAGATCTGAGCACATCACTCCTCTTTTGCAACATCTCCACTGGCGCACGCACGCATACACACACACACACACACACGCACAAACACACACTTGCACGCGCGCACGCACGCACACGACAGATATACAAGTTCATACGTAAGCATCCACGCTTGCACCCTCTGGTTCCTCTTTCTCTTTCTGTCAGGCACGCACGCACACACTTACAAACACGCACGCGCGCGCATACACACACATACAAAGAGAGAGAGAGAGAGAGATCGTTCGTTTATTTATTTATAGTCCGTTCATCTAAGATGATGATATTAGACTGAATATAAATGATATTATTAATAATATTATTGTTATTATTATTTGGATTTTTATCATTTCTATCATGATGATGATGATTTGTTATTATTAATAAGAAATCATCATTCCTGTATATTTGAATGAAAAGGGGGGCGGTTGAGGTGGAGTGGAGGGGGAGGGCGAGGGGAGGGGACTAAGAAAGGAAGAGAGAGAGAGAGAGAGCAGAATGTGGAAAAGATAGAAGTCAAAATGTAAAATGGAGAGGGTGAGTGTCAGTGATTGGAGAAAGAAAAAAACATGATACTGAAAGGGTGTGGGTGAGAGGGGGGACGAGGGAAGCGGGATTTGGACATGAAATTAATCAATAATCAAAGAGCGTATGCACTACTTCCGTAGATGACTATTTGAAAAGAGGGTGATGTGGGGACCTACAATAAACGACCAACTGGACTATTTAACACATAACTTGCTAACTTTAATAAAGAACATTTTGAAATGTATAACTTTTTCCAAAAAATATTAACATTTGAAACTGGTAACACGTGTTCAGTAATTTCTGGAGGCAAAAAGGTTTCATTTCTAAACAGCGAGTTAAAACGTGCTCTACCGTTAAACGACCCTTCCAAATGCATTCAATATTTTCACAATACTTTTTATATGGGGCATTTAGTAATAACCTAAATGCCATGCTCTCAAGAGCCCTGCCAGTTCTTTTAGCATTTAATAAGGCAGAAGTGTTAACTTCTAGAGACAGAAAGGAATTTAGCATATTTCTTTCAACAACAGTACACATTTCAGATGATGATAAACGATGAGGAAGTTCAATTGCATGTGAAGCGTTTTTTGCTCCAAGTTTTGCAAGATGATCTGTATGTTCATTAGAAATAAGCCCACAGTGTGAGGGAATCCAGCACATTTCAATATTAGTTCATCTTATTTGAATACAGTGAATCAAAAATCTTTTTTTTTAAAACGATGTTATAATTAATGTTTGTACAACCTGATTTGATAGACTGCAGAACTGATTTTAAATCGACGCAAAATAAAACAATTAAGTTTAGAGTCAGATCAATTAGATATGTTAATGCCAGAAGAACGGCAATTAATCCAGCTGTAAAGATTGGGAATCCCTTTCCAATATGATATAACTTTTCAGTTTCCAAAGCAGGAATAGTATATCCAGAACCAGCAAACTGATTTTCAAGAACAGATCCGTCTGTATGTATTTTTTTAAGTGGTGGGGGTATGTTTTAGACAAGTGTGATCTGACCCGAGAAGCTAGTATATTGGGATTTTCATCTTTCTTAATGTCACAATAATGAATGTCAAGAGCTGCTCCAGTTAATTTCCATAATGGAACTGGTGAGAGAGAGAGAGAGAGAGAGAGAGAGAGAGAGAGAGAGAGAGAGAGAGAGAGAGAGAATCTTCGCACTCACAGTAGGAGGAAGACTAAAAAAATCTTGGTAAAAGTCGACTGACTTGGGATAAAAGAGGCGACGTATCGAGCCACAAGCTCTTCTTCAGGCAAATGAAATCCACTCTGATAGCACTCACATTCAATAGATATGGAAGAGTTTCATTTCCTGCAAGATTATTAATACCCTCGCTAATGTTACACGTTTTCAGTTTTAGTAGGTACGGTAGAGGTTCATCGTCCAGCAGTATGATGATTTTACTGGTGATGATTTTCCCTGACACTGATTTAGTAGTTAGAATTTGTATATAATAATGGTTTGTTTGTTTTCCGTCACTCACCCCCATCTCCCATCCCTCTAGGTTTGCTGCTTGACAACCACAACTTATACTTTGAGGAGAGAGAGAGGGGAGGGTGGCGTGGGATTAAAGAGATAGAAGGAGAGAGAGAGTGAGAGAGTTGAAAGTCACTACTGAGGATATGGCTTCGACATTTTTTTTTCTCCAGTGATTCTTGGTTGAGAGAGGGAGACATTTTACTTACAGTTTTCACGTAACTTTTGATAAGCCTATAGACTGACAAACAATATGCATTCAGGGTATATAAGTTTTGATAAATTGAATCCATGGACAGACAGATAGATCGGTATGCAGGTTGGTAAGCAGGTAGGTAAGTAAGGTAGGTAAAAGGTGTCTGGGATTCACCACTGATCCGAGCAAGGTGACAGAGTGGTTAAGACGCTCATCTGCCAATACTACAGAGAGTCCGAAAGAGTATGGGTTCGAATTCAGCCCTCACCCTTTCTCCCAAGTTTGACTGGAAAATCAAACTGAACGTGTAGTCATTCGGATGAGACGATAAACCAAAGTCCCGTGTGCAGCACGCAATTGGCGTACTGAAAAAGAACCCATGGCAACGACAGTGTTGTCCTTTGGCAAAGTTCCGTTGCAGAAATCTACTCTGATAGCTAAACAAATATATGCATACATCCAAGGCCGGCCTGACCAAGCGGGCTGGGTTATGCTGCTGGTCAGGCAAGTGCTTAGCAGATGTGGTGTAGCGTACATGAATTTGTCCGAGCGCAGTGACGCCTCCTTGAGAAACTGAAATTGCATCTAAGCAAGTATGTAAAACAGAGAGAGAGAGAGAGAGAGAGAGAGAGAGAGTCTGCCCACTGTTATCTTGTATCGACAGTGTGCGACATTAACCGACCGTTTCGTAGCTGTAAACTGACCAGCCGTACATGTACAAGCCAAACTATGTGTACATAAAACACAGCAAAGTTACCATCATAAATGTGGCCATGCCCCGTTATCAGCTCAAATTACCGGGGTGTATCAATGCGCATTCACAGATAGGACACAGGAATTACTACCGCGTCCCCCGCAGGGAACTTTTCGGGAAACCTATAAATCCGAGGAAGAAGAAGAAGAAGAAAACCTGTGCAGATATAGAGACAGGCATTGACTTCATCGGTCATGTGTATCTATGCAGTCATGTCCAGGCTTGTCATCACGAGGTATTTAAAAGGGATAAAGGATCCTGGTTAAATTTCAGTCACCCGACTTCAGTGAACCTCCCATACTTTACGAACTGTTGGTTTTTTCAGGTGTTTAGTTGGAAGACCAGTCCTAACGTATTACTGACATCATACCTGTCGGACATTACAACAAACCATCCAACCGGGGTATTTACGACAAATATTGATCAAAACAGTGGAATATGCGTAGGTAGCTAGAATTAGTCGCAACACTCAGCAAAACGACTCAAGCTGAATGCATGACAGAAAAGAAGCTGACTCACCACATAAACGAAACGCGCACTCCAAAATTAACAGATGTGGACAAAAATCGCCTGACTTACGAATTGGCTACAGGCTACAGCGCTTGTTACGAAAACAATCCATGCTCCCTCCTTACGTTTTATGTTGCTTGATGGAACTCTTGTCTTCGAAGTTGAAAGCATGTTGACCGCGAGTATCGCACCTGTTAACAGTTTGGAGCAAAAAATCTGACTGTCAGTTACAACCCCTTTCATTTGATGCAGTGCAATGATCTCATAGACTATAACAAAAATAACAGGGACTAGATATTTCAAACCATCAACCACTGAATTCACTCCCACGAGAGAGGTCGTTTACAACAGCGGGAAAAGCGAAACGTAAATTAATCGGTTGTAAAAATTCTGTTGAACGATCTGAAACTGGATGCCATGTAAGGCCAAACACACACTCCCAAATTTACAGGTGTGGATGTAAAAAATGTAAATGCCCATCCAAGGGTCTGCAGGGTACAGCGTTTGCCTCCTGTTTAGCCTGTGTATATGACATGTGACATCCAGTGCAACAAGAAGATAAACCAGCAACAGCAGAAAAGATGTGACTGGATGCAGGACCAAAGACAGAACAGAACAGCCACAAGACAGCTGCCCATTCCTCACTGTCTGTCTGTTCTCACAAATCTGTTAGGTGTGTCTGTATTGATGTCGGCGGACACTGGCATGCATGAAGCTAACACACACACACACACACACACACACACACACACACACACACACATTCTCTCTCTCTCTCTCACACATTCTCTCTCTCTCTCTCTCTCTCTCTCTCTCTCACACACACACACACACACACACACACACACAACTGCAGAGCTAGCTAAGAAATGTTTCTCAGCTGAAGAGCAGAGTTTAAAACACTCGGTCATTCCTGTAAGACGATAGACGTTGTGTTGTTTGTATAGCTGATTGTCCCGTGCCAGTCACTGTACCGTCCATGACCCCGCCAAGGAGAAAGCATCCTGAATAACGGACCACGATAACGGCCCAAGATGGGGGCCGGGCACCATATGGACTGAGTGGAAGGCCAAAGCAGAGTCGGAAGAGCAGGGTCAGAAAGAAGCTGGCAGTACCGGTTGCATCATGTGACTGACGCCCGAGAAGCGGACCGGTCCAGGTGGAAACAGTTACCTGCCGTTTTCACGCTGCACCAGACATCGAGCCCCTTTGCCAATACGTTGGTGGATAAACGCAGCGGGCTGCGCACCACTCACTGTGCGGTACCTACCACTGTGTGTGTGGAATTCTGTGTAAACATGTAACGTGTGGGTGGGCAGATGGGCGATTTATCTGTCTTTGAGCAATTGGCCAACGAGAGTAATTATCATTTGAAAGAAAACTGTAACTCAAAATATTTTATTCAATTTCTCAGTTCCCAGTAACCACCACTAAGTACCGGCGATCTTTTTTTAATTAATTAATTTTTTTAATGTCCCGTATCTATTTGGCAAAATAAAAGCAACTGACTGTACGAGAAAACAAATAAGACAACCAACCAACCAACCTTTTCACTTATTCACCCACCCAGCCACCGACAACTCAGACGGTGTGGCCATGACTGTGTACACTTAACAACCTATGAACTCAAGTCAGTCGATTTAAGAGAAAACGGGAGTTAAAACTGACAATCGTATCGTTATTCAACGTTTTCCCGAATTTCCTTTTCTTAATTAAAACACGAATGTGGCATTTGAAACATTTTCTGAAACATCTTAAAGTACAATGCTGTTTCGATTGTTTTCGACATTTCTATCGTGTCATTACTGAACGGAAGAACGGTCGATAAAATGATGCCTTTAACTCTTTCCATACGAACGGCGAAAGAGACGACGTTAACAGCGTTTCACCCGAACTACCATCGTCAAAATATTGCAAGCGGAAGGCTCTTATACTGAAGAGGTGAATGTTGACAAAGAATACCACAATTCTGACGACGGAAGCAAAAGGTTGGGTCATTCAGACACCCACTGGACATCCGAGGGGTCTGTGTAGAGGAGAAGAGAGGACTGGCCGTACTGAGTGAGTTAAAATCATTACAAGTCTTATACTACAATGTGATTGGAGATCAGTCAGAAATAAGCAATACTTGACCTGTTTCCAGTAAAAGTTCGTTCTGCTACCTGTTCATTTTTGCGGGACCGTGAGGTGATGCAGTGTAGCAAGCAACAGATCACGTGCTACGTGTCACGTGGGGAAGGGTGGAGGGGTGTGGGGGGTGAAACGGAGGCTGCTGGCAGATAGGCCTATCTGTAGACAGACACACTGACATTTGAAGGTGTTTGTGGGGCGCCCGCAGTTGGCCTACAAACTGTGCTCCCAGGTGTTGCTGGAAGATGACTGACATGGCGCCCGTTCCCCGTCACTAACCTCTCTCGTGCCTTCCCATGCTTCTCTGTCGTTTCTGTTAATCAACCAAAGACTTTTTTTTTTTAAAAAGAAGAAAAAAAAGAGGATGCTGCACATAGCTTGGAACCCTACGCGGCCATACATCATTCAATGGTACCTGTCAAGTCAAACAGACAGCTACCAGCAACTGCGTGTCAGTGACTTACAACCTCAGGATCAGTCATTGTTGATTTTTGATGTCGGCAGGGAGGACCTATTTCACGTTTGAACCCCCGCTCATCCCTAATCACCTCACCCAGCTCCCTCTTGTATCTTTTTTTTTTTTTGCACACACACACACACACACACACACATACACGCGCGTACGCTCTGTGTGTGCATTTGCGCTCTGTTATACTCGTACGTATAGGTGCATGAGAGAGAGAGAGAGAGAGAGAGAGAGAGAGAGAGAGAGAGATTCAGTAATTACTTAAAGATCCTTTGTTCTGTTGTTTAGTCTTTTTTTCAAATTCCATATCAATGCCTATAAATTATTTGTTACGTTTGTTTCCTTCAGCAATTACGGTAAGATCGTTTCTTTGATTGGGTAGTGTACGTGGGTCATTGATGCAATCTTTTGTTTTGTTGTTGTTGTTTTCTGTTGTGTGTGTGTGTGTGTGTGTGTGTGTGTGTGTCGTTCAAAGCCACCAGGGCTGTAAATAACAGGCTAACGTTTGCAGTCTGCTTTCTCACCCTCCCTAATGCACGTAACGCAGTTCATTAACTGCACTTGGCACCGCTACTCGGTCAGACAGCTGGCTAAATGACGTAACCTGGGAGGTAGTCGGAGAGTTACGGGCCCTGATAACAGACACGGGATTGTCGTCAATTGCTCAACGCTGCAGCTTGTAGGTCTCGGATGATCAAACGTTAACGTTTTTTTTCTGTTCTCTCACTCTCACTCTCTGTGCCGGTGTGTGTGTGTGTGTGTGTGTGTATGTGTGTGTGTGTATCTGTCTGCCTGTCTGTGTGTGTCTGTGTGTGTGTGTGTGTCTCTGTGTGTGTGCATGCTGTTCCACATATATTAAGCCACGAAACCATACTAAACCGGATTAAACAAACAAACAAACAAAAAACAAACAAAAAAACACCCCCCCAAAAAAAAAACCAAAAAAAAACCCAACAAAAACCCAGCAACAACAACAACAAAAAAGAAACCAAAGCAAAACAACAACAACAACAGAAGTTAAATTGGGGGTGGGGGTGGGAGCGGGCTTTGAACCAACTAAGGATATACTTGAGCCACTCATAAACCAAATATGGGTGGTTATATCAAGGATCGAACTGGCATGAATACCGGCATGATTGTATGTAATCAAATAAGAGAAAAAGCACAAAGAGAATTAGTCCAGTTTTGAGTTCTTACTCTCTTTCTTTTCTTTTTTTTTCCTTTTTTTTAATATCTGGATTAGGCGAAAACAAGTGGACAGGTTTTCCTACAATTTTGTGGAATTGTCGGCTATGGTCCAAAGATAAGTCATTTATATCTTTATCTTATTGACGTTCCGTATTATTGATACAGGGATTTAAAAAATGTTTCCTCATAATAAGGGGATAGGGGAGGTAATTACAAATTTTCGTCATTGGCAGATATGGGAGGTAATTAGATCACTGCTCCGTGTTGGCAGAGGCGTTCGTTCTACAGAATGCCCTCTAAGTGTGAAGTGTCCCGATAGATGGAAAGTAAACACGGTGGAGGGAGTGTAAGGAAGGCGGGGGTAGGGGAAGGATGGATTCCCAGTAAAAAGGGGCACAGGCGACGAATAGCTTTCTTCAACAGGGTATTTCATGGCGCCTTATTCGGGGATCTCAGCTGCACTACAACCTATAGACGAAGAAACCATCGACTGAGCCTGTGCATGGGGCAGAATGGAAAGAAAAACGGAGTGAAAATGTAAGGTAGAACTAATGCAGGCTGCATAAGCTTTATTTCCCCCCCTCTCTCGTTAATACTGATAATTTACTAAGAATGGTGGCATTTTTCGTTATCATTATCACCATTATTGTTATTATTATCATTATTGTTGTTGTTGTTGCTGCTATTATCATAATTAGTTTCGTGCGGTTTTTATCACAACTTTCTTGGTAATTTGCAACAATGTAGACCTCGCAGCAGTTAGTTTAAGAAATCCATACTACTAAAAGCAGAACGACGAATCTTTTTCGTACCATTCTTCTTCTTCTGCGTTCACTCGTATGCACACAAGTGGGCTTTTACGTGTATGGCCGTTTTTACCCCGCCATGCAGGCAGCCATACTCCGTTTTCGGGGGTGTGCATGCTGGGTATGTTTTTGTTTCCATAACCCACCGAACGCTGACATGGATTACAGGATCTTTAACGTGCGTATTGATCTTCTGCTTGCATATACACACGAAGGGGGTTCAGGCACTAGCAGGTCTGCACATATGTTGACCTGGGAGATCGTAAAAATCTCCACCCTTTACCCACCAGGCGCCGTCACCGTGATTCGAACCCGGGACCCTCAGATTGACAGTCCAACGCTTTAACCACTCGGCTATTGCGCCCGTCTTTTTTCGTACCATTAATTCTTCTTCTTCTCCTTCCTCTCCTTCCTCTCCTCCTCCTCCTCCTCCTCCTTCTTCTCCCTGAGCTCTGTGAAGAGTCACTGGAGCGCCGCGTAGAATAAAGTTTCTGTTCACTAGATCCCACCAGGTCTGTCGGTTGTGTGTCAAGGCCACTAACTCTCTTGACCTGCAAACGCATTGCACAACAAAATGGACAGTTTGCAGCTATTTTTAACAGACGTTTTACTATCATCGTAATAGGTACATACCAATTCCCACAGTTTATTGTATAGGTATACAGTAATGAAGGAATACGACGCAATTTGAGCGACAACATCGTTCAGTTTAAGAACATTAGACAACTGTTGAAGCAGTTGACGAAAGCACAGATGGCTTGAAATTTGATTCAAGTATAATTTTATGTACTGATCTGTATTGTTCACATTTCGATTATTTATGTAGCTGACGGTTAAAAAAAAAAAAAAAAAAAAAATCCGGGTGTGGCAGCAACGTCCTGCAATCGGTAAGAAGAGAGGCTCTTCAGCGCAAACTGAATAGTTTCAGTTTCAGTAGCTCAAGGAAGCGTCACTGCGTTCAAGCTGAATAACGTACAGACAACCCTTCCCTCACCATTGCATCCCATACTTCAGTTCGAATATTCCCGAAATGTTGCATATACGGCGTTTGTCAGTGATATTATGTTTGCACACAAGACATATATTATCTCATCAGTGAAAAGTTTAAGGAAAGTCTTCTTGATGTGACAAAAATGCTTTCTGCTTGTGTGTGTGTGTGCTTATACACGCGCGCGTGCTTTGGAGTCAAAGTACATAACATTTTTCACCGACTCGGTCTACATGATATTCTAAAACGCGCGAAACATGCATGAGACAATCTTGCTCTGGAAAATATCAAAACAGACACTTGCATTCAAAAACATGGTCCAAAACTGATGAATGTTCCCGTAAAGATGCACACCAGTTCTAATCTGACGCCTTAACAGGGACGTTTCAACACGAAATGCCCCACTCACGGGCAGAGGACGAGGGTGGCCTTTTAAATTCGACCTGAATCTATCATTCAACAGATATGAAAACACATGCAGCTTCCCCCTTCCCTTCTCATTGCCACACTCATCTGTCTCCGAATGGCAAAAATACGTAAATAAGAACTATGAAAAACAACAACAACTACCACCAACCACTGAACCAAACAACAACTAAAACATCGTGATATAACACATAATGGGATGGTCAGAACCCCACGGATTATCGTTTGTTTTGTTGTTGCGCTACATAGGTATATATTTGTATTTGTATTGCTTTTTATCACAACAGATTTCTCTGTGTGTAATTCGGGCTGCTCTCCCCAGGGAGAGCGCGTCGCTACACTACAGCCCCACCCATTTTTTTGGGTATTTTTTCCTGCGTGCAGTTTTATTTGTTTTTCCTATCGAAGTGGATTTTCTATAGAATTTTGCCAGGAACAACCCTTTTGTTGCCGTGGGTTCTTTTACGTGCACGAAGTTCATGCTGATAGAGCTTTCTGGATGTGTCGCAATGAAGGGCTGTTTTGGTGTTCATGTGAAGGGGTACTTGTTTATCAACCGCTGGAGCCACACTGAGCTGCACAGACATATAACCGCCTTGCCCTTGCCAGCACACTCCTACATGTATGTTTGGTGTGGGTGGTGGGTGGGGGGGGAAGTGAGGGGGTGTTGGGAGGAGGGTGATGCCGCCAGTGTGGGCCAGGAGTAAGCTCCCCCTGGTATTATTGAAGACGACAACGCCACCTGTTGGCGAATAATCCGATTCCGGCTGGCAGGAAGTATGGCGGAAACTCCGCTGTCATGCTAAGGCTGCACGCGTGAGTGTGCACTGTGAATGAATGAAGGAGAGCATTCATTGGCAGATACACGCATATACAGCACGACAGAAGAAAGTGATCTACCTACGCACAGATGATTTCAGTTACCCTACTTACTAGATGAATATAATTATGCACAAGCAAAAACAACCAACCGAAACGCACGGCACGTTAAGGTCAGGACTGTGATAAGAATCTTATTAAGAAAAATATGTGGTGTCTAAAAAAAAGAAAAGAAAAAAAAAAAACGAAAAAAAACCCCATCCCCAACTAACAAACAAAAACCAACAGGAACTGATACTGAACCATAATTTCGATAATAAAGAAAGTCATTATTCATTCAGACTGCATTTTGTTTTCGGCCGCTAAAGATAGTGATGATTATAAATAATGAAACATTTACATTAACATTTACAGTAGTGCTACCAAACTGCATCGGTTTGTTGTGATCTGGGTATGTGGGGATCGCTTTCAAAAAGCTTGTTGGGACCACTCAGGGGCCTTTTTTCTCATGCCTGGAACTCAGTTTTCGAAAGTCAATTTGACAATGTTTCTGTGTCAGTATGTCTGTCGTTCTCTCTGCCTCTGTCTCTGTCTCCCTCTGTCCTGTGTGTGTATGTGTGTTTGCGTGCGTGCGTGCGTGCGTGTGTGTGTGTGTGTGTGTGTGTGTGTGTGTGTGTGTCTGTCTGTCCCTTTTTTCTCTGTATCTCATCTGTGTGAGTGTGTGTGTGTGTGTGTGTGTGTTTCTCTCTCCCTCTCTCTCTCCCCCCTCTCTCTCATTCCTCTTCCCTTCCTCCCTTTCTCTCTCCAAACCAGCCTGAATTCCACGTGACAATGAGAACCTCTGTTCAAAGCATCGGTTTTGTTCATCAAGTCATGTAAATGGGTTCTGAGGAGCCTAACCAACCAATCAATCATTCTTATTCATTGTCAGCCTGTCCTTTTTGTGTGTGTTTCTTTGTATGTACGTATATCTGCCCCCACCACCTCCTCCGGTTCACCCCCTCCCACCCCTATTCCTCCGTTCTCCCTCTATCTCTTCTCGTCAGTGATCTGAATTCCAAGTGCTAATGAGTTCAGTCTCTGCAACCCAGTGCTTACTTAAGTGACTGCTTTCTGAGGAGCTCTCGTCACAGCTATTCATATCTCCCTTTGTATCATTGTACCCCCCCCCTCTCTCTCTCTTTCTCCCCCCCCCCTCTCTCTCTCTACACCTGTCACTCACTCCGCTGTTGGTGATGTTGGTGGTAGTGGTGGTGGTGGCTGTATATCAACCTGTACTGTCACCTCTGTAAAGGAGCACACAGCTGTGGTGATTGTCGATCCTGCATTTCAGGGCTCAAGGTCGTGGGAGCTAACGTGCCTACTAGTTTACGCTTCTCATCATTTTGCACACAGATAAGGCATGGAACATGACAGAAACGTGTTTTTGTTCTTCTTTGCTTTTTAGTTACCCGTGTAC
>JAAQRG010200173.1:0-11957 GCA_011634625.1 Babylonia areolata | reverse complement strand
ACATACACACACACACACACACACACACACACACACACACATGAGAAAAGAGAGATTCAAACACACATGCATCAATTTTCAGTGTCACAGACACTGAGGCCCATTCATCAACCAACAAGCACTCATACCCCACCCCTTCCCTCCAGACACTCACACCTGTTGATATATTCACACATATATGCACATGCATACATACCCAAACACACACACACATCTACACCCCCCTGCCCCCCACCCCACCACACACACACACATACACACACACACACACACACATGACTAATACATAGCATGTTGGTTTCACTGTGTTCTGTGCACAAAGGATGTGTGTGTGTGTGTGTGAACTTGCACATGACGCACACATGACTTGAAGTGCTACACATGTTGGGAGTGAGAGTGTGTGTGTGTGTATGCGTGTGTGAAACCTCTTCACAGATACACAGACCTCAGAAAAGACCTCACGTTTGTGAATAACATTAACCCTTTAAGTACTGCAAGAATGATGACGGCTTGTTCAACCCTTCTGTGTCTGGGAGGTTTTATCAGTAAGAATGACCATTTCTTTTTCTTTCCGTTTACACAACCAACATCGACTTGCCGATGACTCTGTTGTGAATGATGCAATTTTCGTTTCTTCATAACCCACTGATTACTGACATGGGTTACAGGATCTTTAATGTGCGTATTTGATCTTCTGTGTGTATACACATGAAGGTGGGGTTCAGGTACTTGCAGGTCTGCACATCTGTTGACCTGGGAGATAAGTTTGCACAAATGTTATGCATCATTGCATCACCATCAGAACAGTTTGTTTGGTAAATTGTAAAGAGTGGTAAATCTCTCCACACACAAGGTACATAACTTCAAACCAGTGCTGCCTACGCTGCCAATTCAGCCAGCACACAGGTAAATAAAAGGTACATTGGAACGAACCCAGACACTTCCCCCAAAAAAGAAAGCGCCGGCCCTGTCCTGCTACCAATCATTTGACATGTGCACACTGCAGCAATGACAGAAGAAATGTGCAAACACAAATTAGCTTTTATTCAAGACTGGCATAGCCTCTTTAATCCTGAACAAGCCACACAGAACACACGGACAATACAGAACAAACACGTGGTTGCCACGGTGGTTTTTCAACTTGAGATTAATAAACAATAAGGCCAGGAGATCAAATGATTAACAAATAGTAAAGAGTGGTAACTCTCTCTACACACAAGGTACATAACTTCACTGTGATGTTTCTTCTGTCGTTGCTGCTGTGTGCACATGTCAAATGATCGATATAAGAGCAAGCCCAGCGCTTCCTTTTTTGGGGAAGTGTCTGGGTTTGTTCCAATGTACCTTCTATATACCTGTGTGCTAGCTGAATTGGTAGCGTAGGCAGCATTGGCTTGAAGTTATGTACCTTGTGTGTGGAGAGAGTTACCACTCTTTACTATTTGTTAATCATTTGATCTCCTGGCCTCATTGTTTATTTATCTCAAGTTTGTTTGGTAGTTGTCAAGTAGTGGTGATAATGCGATTTTCTGGCTATGATCATGAAACGAAACAAAGCGCTTGAAAATGCTCCCAATGTTGTCAGCGGCAAGTTGCCTGGAAGTTTATCAAGAGTCGTGTCCCTTCCGTTGTTGATTATACTTTGTTGAATGGTGGAAAAATCAGTTTGAAAAACTGGGATTTGGAACCTGCTTAGACATAGGGCAGAATGAGCTGATCTTTGGCGTACTGATACTTAATATGGGCGGGCAGTCATCGCAAAGTTGATGGTTATGCATTGTGGGCAGCACTCTCCAGTGCTTGTCTTTTTGTATGTCCTGGAGTTGTGATTCCTGATTGATTAAACTGATTAGCGTGCTTTGGACCAAAAAGTTGTTTTGAATCATCAGAATGTACTTGGACACATGCTTGTACGTACGCATGCTTGCATGCTTCATGCACACACAAAGACACGGACACAAACACAACAAACGCAGACACACACACACAGACGCATAGACACACACACACACAAATCTGTGGAACGTTTGTTACAGAGCCAGGCATTTTGATCCTCCATTCATTCATATTCTTATCAGTTTATGAAATCGAGCAATACTTTTTTCATCATAGTAACAGTATCAGTAGCTCAAGGAGTAGTCACTACGTTCGGACAACCCCATATATGCTACACCACATGCAAATCACGAAGCACCTCTATTTATTTTATTTTATTAAATTTTTTTTTTTTTTTTTTTTTACATGTTGGCGCTTCAACATGCCATATTGATTGATGTTTTTTTCCCCCTTCTTTATATTACAATAAACATATATGTATATTTTCTAAACATGGACATGGGACCTTGTGTGTGTTTAATGAGTGGCAACTGTGACGTTATGATTGGGTTTTTAAGTGAGCCAGATTACTGACATGAAGCACTAGAAAATGTGACCAGGCTTCTTGTAGATGGAGTGTGTGTGTGGGAGGGGGGTTTGTTGGTAGATGAGTGTGATGTTGTAGATGAGTGTGATGTTGTAGCTGAATGTGTTGACTAATTTCAGACATGCTTGTCTTGTCTTGCCTCCAGTAGTTTGTAAAGTTGATAGCACACACACTGTACACATGCACACGTGCAAACATGCACACTAACACACACACACATGCACACATCTATGTTACATTTGATATTACTCAGAATGAAAAAAGACATTGAAAGAAGAAGGCTGATTGCATACCTTGTGGCTGTTGGTCACAACAACAACAACAACAGCAACAACAACACAGAATGCCTTATACTGATCTAGGAAGCTGGGTGCTTTGTTACCTTCAACTTTTGATGCAAGCAACTAGTTCTGTTGTTGTTTTGTTCTTGTTTTTGGGGGGTGGGGGATGGTTATTGGTTTTTGATGCATGTATGTATGCAAATGAATGCTTATGATAATCCTGTTTCAGTTGTGTGTGTGTGTGTGTGTGTGTGAGAGAGAGAGAGAGAGAGAGAGAAAGAGAGAGAAATTAGCTCTGTATATGTGTATAATGTTTGATATGACATTTTTAGCATGTGAACAAGATTTTATTCTAAAGAATACATATATGTAAAATATGTTTGATATCCCAAACCTGACATGTGTAATTTTATGCACACTTTTTCTCATGAATGACATTGAGTTTGATATTATGTATACAGATGTGAGGTGCTGCTCATCTAGGTCATGCATAATGGGACACACCTAGGTCATGGAGAGTGTGACACACCTAGGTCATGCATAATGGGACACACCTAGGTCATGGAGAGTGTGACACACCTAGGTCATGCATAATGGGACACACCTAGGTCATGCATAATGGGACACACTTTGGTCATGGAGAGTGTGACACACATAGGTCATGCATAATGGGACACACCTAGGTCATGCATAATGGGACACACCTAGGTCATGGAGAGTGTGACTCACCTAGGTCATGCATAATGGGACACACCTAGGTCATGCATAATGGGACACACCGAGGTCATGCATAATGGGACACACCTAGGTCATGGAGAGTGTGACACACATAGGTCATGCACAGTGTGACACATCTAGGTAATGTATTATTGACACAACCAGGTCGTGTATAATGTGACACAGCTAGGTCATGTATTATGTGACACGTAGGTCATGTATAATGTGACACACCTAGGTAGGTCATTATAATGTGACACACCTACGTAGGTCATTATAATGTAACACACCTAGGTAGGTCATGTATAATGTGACACACCTAGGTCATGGAGAGTGTGACACACCTAGGTCATGGAGAGTGTGACACACCTAGGTCACGGAGAATGTGACATACCTAGGTTTTGTATGATGTGACACTGCCTAGATCATTATATCGTGACATGTCTAGGTCATATTATGTGACATATCTAGGTCATTTAGAATGTGACTTGCCTAGGTCATGTATGATGTGACACACCTAGGTCATGGTGAATGTGACACACCTAGGTAACTAGGTCATGTATAATGTGACACACATGGGTAATGTATTATTGACACAGCTAGGTCATGTATAATGTGACATACATAGGTCATGTATTTTGTGACATACCTAGGTCATGCGTAATGTGACACATCTAGGTAGGTCATGTATAATGCGACACACCCAGGTCATGTATTATATGACACATCTAGGTCATGTATAATATGACACACCTAGGTCATGGAGAATATGACACACCTAGGTCATGTATGATTTGACACACCTGGGTTATGTAGAATGTGACACACCTGGGCATGTTTAATGTGACACACCTAGGTCATGGAGAATGTGACATACCTAGGTCCTGTATGATGTGACAGTGCCTAGGTCATTATAATGTGACACATCCAGGTCATATTATGTGACACATCTAGGTCATGTAGATTGTGACTTGCCTAGGTCATGGAGAATGTGATATACCTAGGTCATGTATGATTTGACACACCTAGAGCATGTATAATGTGACACACCTAAGTCTTGTATGATGTGACACTGCCTAGATCATTGTAACGTGACACATCTAGGTCATATTATATGACATATCTAGGTCATGTAGAATGTGACTCGTCTAGGTCATGGAGGATGTGATATACCTAGGTCTTGTATGATGTGACACACCTAGGTCATGAAGAATATAACACACCTAGCTCATGTATTATTGGCACATCTAGGTCATGTATAATGTGACACACCTGGTCATGTATTATGTGACACATCTAGGTCATGTATAATGTGACACACCTTGGTAGGTCATGTATAATGTGACACACCTAGGTTATGTATTATGTGACATACCTAGGTCATGGAGAATGTGACATACCTAGGTCATGTATGATTTGACACACCTAGGTTATGTAAAATGTGACACACCTAGTAACACACTCTCCCTGGGGAGAGCAGCCCGAATTTCACACAGAGAAATCTGTTGTGATAAAAAGAAATACAAATACAAATACAAAAACAGTGTTATAATTATTGTTATCATCCTCATCATCCTCCTCATCATCATCATCACTCACATCTCTGTCTCTGTGCATTGCCCCCGCCCCCACCCTCCACCCACCCTGGGGGTACAGGACCTCAACCCAGACGTCTTCCAAGTCGACACAGCACGTGTGGGAGAAGGAGCAGGAGCAGGGGGTCCAGCAGACAGTGGGGCCGGGAACAACACCAACCCCCCAACTGGCCCCGGGGGGCAGGGCCCTGAGGAGGGAGGAGGAGGGGGAGCCAGTGGCACAGCGATCAACCCGGAGGAGCTGCTCCCACCCAGCCTGAAGGGCTCGGCGACGGCGGTGTGGAACACGGTGAAGGACCTGCACCTGGAGCTGATCCTGATGTATCACCGCGTCACCCTCAAGCTGGCCGGCCTGGCGCAGGCCCCGGCCGCATCCTCCTCGTCCTCACCTAACAGGAGAGGTTGGTGCTGGTGTGTGTTGCCTTGTGTTGTGTTGTTTATATTGTGTTGTGTTGGGTTGTTTTTTGTTGTGTCCTGTTGTGTTGTTTATATTGTGTCGTGTTGTGTTGTTTATATTGCGTTGTGTTGTGTTGTTTTTATTGTATTGTGTTGTTTTGTGTTGGGGTTGGGTAGTGTTGGGTTGGGCTGTGTCATATTGTGTTGTATTGCATTGTGTTGTGTTGTTTATGTTGTGTTGTGTTGGGTTGTGTTGTGTTGGGTTGGGCTGTGTCATATTGTGTTATGTTGTGTTGTATTGCGTTGTATTGTGTTGTTTATCTTGTGTTGTGTTTTGTGTTGGGGTTGGGTAGTGTTGGGTTGGGCTGTGTCATATTGTGTTGTGTTGTATTGTATTGCGTTGTGTTGTGTTTTTTGTTTATGTTGTGTTGGGTTGTTTTGTGTTGGGTTGGGCTGTGTCATATTGTGTTGTTGTATTGTTTCCCTCAAACTGGCCAACCTGGCACCATCCACCATCGTAGGTAGCGTATTGTATTGTATTGCATTGCATTGCGTTGTGTTGTGTTGTGTTGTGTTGTGTTGCCTTGCCTTGTATTTTGCTGCTTTGCATTGCATTGTATGGCATTGCATTGCATTGTATGGCATTGCATTGCATTGTACTGTGTTGCATTGTATTTTGTTGTGTTGTGTTGTGCTGTGTTGCATTGTATTTTGTTGTGTTGTGTTGTGTTGCATTGTATTTTGTTGTGTTGTGTTGTGTTGCATTGTATATTGTTGTGTTGTGTTGTGTTGTGCTGTGTTGCATTGTATTTTGTTGTGTTGTGTTGTGTTGCATTGTATTTTGTTGTGTTGTGTTGCATTGTATATTGTTGTGTTGTGTTGTGCTGTGTTGCATCGTATTTTCTTGTGTTGTGTTGTGTTGCATTGTATTTTGTTGTGTTGTGTTGCATTGTATATTGTTGTGTTGTGTTGTGCTGTGTTGCATGGTATTTTGTTGTGTTGTGCTGTGTTGCATTGTATTTTGTTGTGTTGTGTTGTTCTGTGTTGCATTGTATTTTGTTGTGTTGTGTTGTGCTGTGTTGCATCGTATTTTGTTGTGTTGTGTTGTGCTGTGTTGCATTGTATTTTGTTGTGTTGTGTTGCATTGTATATTGTTGTGTTGTGTTGCGTCATAGAAAACCATGTGGTGTTTCCTGAAATGTTCAGCAAATTGTCATAGAAAACCATGTCTTGTGGTGTTTCCTGAAATGTTCAGCAAAGTGTCATAGAAAACCATGTCTTGTGGTGTTTCCTGAAATGTTCAGCAAATCGTCATAGAAAACCATGTCTTGTGGTGTTTCCTGAAATGTTCAGCAAATCGTCATAGAAAACCATGTCTTGTGGTGTTTCCTGAAATGTTCAGCAAAGTGTCATAGAAAACCATGTGGTGTTTCCTGAAATGTTCAGCAAATCGTCATAGAAAACCATGTGGTGTTTCCTGAAATGTTCAGCAAAGTGTCATAGAAAACCATGTGGTGTTTCCTGAAATGTTCAGCAAAGTGTCATAGAAAACCATGTGGTGTTTCCTGAAATGTTCAGCAAATCGTCATAGAAAACCATGTCTTGTGGTGTTTCCTGTAATGTTCAGCAAATCGTCATAGAAAACCATGTGGTGTTTCCTGAAATGTTCAGCAAATCGTCATAGAAAACCATGTCTTGTGGTGTTTCCTGAAATGTTCAGCAAAGTGTCATAGAAAACCATGTCTTGTGGTGTTTCCTGAAATGTTCAGCAAAGTGTCATAGAAAACCATGTGGTGTTTCCTGTAATGTTCAGCAAATCGTCATAGAAAACCATGTCTTGTGGTGTTTCCTGAAATGTTCAGCAAATCGTCATAGAAAACCATGTGGTGTTTCCTGAAATGTTCAGCAAAGTGTCATAGAAAACCATGTCTTGTGGTGTTTCCTGAAATGTTCAGCAAATCGTCATAGAAAACCATGTCTTGTGGTGTTTCCTGAAATGTTCAGCAAATCGTCATAGAAAACCATGTGGTGTTTCCTGAAATGTACAGCAAATCGTCATAGAAAACCATGTCTTGTGGTGTTTCCTGAAATGTTCAGCAAAGTGTCATAGAAAACCATGTGGTGTTTCCTGTAATGTTCAGCAAAGTGTCATAGAAAACCATGTCTTGTGGTGTCTGTCTACAGGGCCTGAGAAGGGGAAAGCATCAAGAAAGCAGGAATCAGCGAAGGTTGGTGGTTGTGTGTGTGTGTGTGTGTGTGTGTGTGTGTGTGTGTGTGTGTGTGTGTGTTTGAGTGTGTGTGTTTGGACATGTGTGTTTTTGTGTGCAAATCTGCACATTTGCATGTGATTGTGTGCATGTGTATTTGTGTGTGCGTGTGTGCGTGTGTGTGTGTGTGTGTGTGTGTGTGTGTGCTGCACTTATACAAATGTTGTTTTTTTTAATGGTAAAAATGATGACAGCGATGACGACAGCAGTGATGACGACACTGTGACACACAGCAGTGATGATGACACTCACACAGCAGTGATGATGACACTGTGACACAGCAGTGATGATGACACTCACACAGCAGTGATGATGACACTGTGGCACAGCAGTGATGATGACACTGTGACACACAGCAGTGATGAAGACACTGTGACACACAGCAGTGATGATGACACTGTGACACACAGCAGTGATGATGACACTGTGACACAGCAGTGATGATGACACTGTGACACAGCAGTGATGATGACACTCACACAGCAGTGATGACGACACTGTGACACGCAGCAGTGATGATGACACTGTGACACAGCAGTGATGATGACACTGTGACACACAGCAGTGATGATGACACTGTGACACACAGCAGTGATGATGACACTGTGACACAGCAGTGATGATGACACTGTGACACAGCAGTGATGATGACACTCACACAGCAGTGATGACGACACTGTGACACGCAGCAGTGATGATGACACTGTGACACAGCAGTGATGATGACACTGTGACACACAGCAGTGATGATGACACTGTGACACACAGCAGTGATGATGACACTGTGACACAGCAGTGATGATGACACTGTGACACAGCAGTGATGATGACACTCACACAGCAGTGATGACGACACTGTGACACGCAGCAGTGATGATGACACTGTGACACAGCAGTGATGATGACACTGTGACACACAGCAGTGATGATGACACTGTGACACACAGCAGTGATGATGACACTGTGACACAGCAGTGATGATGACACTGTGACACAGCAGTGATGATGACACTGTGACACAGCAGTGATGATGACACTGTGACACACAATTATGATGATGACACTGTGACACAGCAGTGATGATGACACTGTGACACAGCAGTGATGATGACACTGTGACACACAATTATGATGACGACACTGTGACACACAGCAGTGATGATGACACTGTGACACACAATTATGATGATGACACTGTGACACAGCAGTGATGATGACACTGTGACACAGCAGTGATGATGACACTGTGACACACAATTATGATGATGACACTGTGACACAGTAGTGATGATGACACTGTGGCACACAGCAGTGATGATGACACTGTGACACAGCAGTGATGATGACACTGTCACAAAGCAGGAATGACGACGAAACAAAACAAATTTAATCACATTCCTGAGCACGATATAAGCTGTTAGCTTGTTGTCGCTCCGCTGTCTATCTATATACATGTATGACATGTTTACTGAATAAAATTTTGTTTAAAACAGTGATGGCGATACTGTCACACACAACAATGATGACGATCACACTATCACACACAGCAATGATGGTGACACTACAATGACACTGTCACACATAACAATGATGACGATCACACTATCACACACAGCTATGATGGTGACACTACAATGACACTGTCACACACAACAATGATGACGATCACACCATCACACATAGCGATGATGGTGACACTACAATGACACTGTCACACACAACAATGATGACGATCACACCATCACACACAGTGATGATGGTGACACTACAATGACACTGTCACACACAACAATGATGACGATCACACCATCACACACAGTGATGATGGTGACACTACAATGACACTGTCACACACAACAATGATGACGATCACACCATCACACACAGTGATGATGGTGACACTACAATGACACTGTCACACACAACAATGATGACGATCACACCATCACACACAGTGATGATGGTGACACTACAATGACACTGTCACACACAACAATGATGACGATCACACCATCACACACAGTGATGATGGTGACACTACAATGACACTGTCACACACAACAATGATGACGATCACACCATCACACACAGTGATGATGGTGACACTACAATGACACTGTCACACACAACAATGATGACGATCACACCATCACACACAGTGATGATGGTGACACTACAATGACACTGTCACACACAACAATGATGACGATCACACCATCACACACAGTGATGATGGTGACACTACAATGACACTGTCACACACAACAATGATGACGATCACACCATCACACACAGTGATGATGGTGACACTACAATGACACTGTCACACACAACAATGATGACGATCACACCATCACACACAGTGATGATGGTGACACTACAATGACACTGTCACACACAACAATGATGACGATCACACCATCACACACAGCGATGACAATGATGGCATTGTCACACACACAGTGATGATGATGACGACTTTCAAGCACAACAATGACAACAACACTATGATGACGACGCTGTCACACACAGCGATAATGACGACAACACATTGTCACACAGCGACGATGATGACAACACTGTGTCACACAGGTACAATGACGACAACACTGTGTCACACACATGGATGATGACAGTGATGTTGTTTTTGCTGTTGTTGTGGCAGCAGCAGAGGGAGAGGAGTTCCGGGGACTACGTGGAGAGCTTTGCAGAGCTGAAGGAGGCCTGTGACCGGAACCTGCTGTCCAAGGCCCTGCTCTTCATGCAGCATGCCCTCATGGTGGGCACTGATGCCCTGCCCTCTGAGGACCAGAAGACGCTGCTGAACGTGAGTGACTCAACCAGCCTCCTCATGTGGGTGGGGGGGATGGGGAGGTGGAGGGGCACACAGTGAGCAGGAGATCTTGCTGCTGGCTGCACGCTTCTGGCGCTACTGAATAACTTTTAACTTTTGCACATTCACCTGTACTGAACAACCTGTTGTGAATCTGAACCTACGATCACACAGATAGGTATGATCTTGCCAGCGGATTGACCACGTGCGACAAGAATAGGCAGGGGCCAGTCAAACTCAGGTTCACACACTCACAAAGACACACACAGAGACAGACACACAGACACACAGACGTACACTCATGCTGGGGGGCTGACTCCCTGCCCTGGGAGTGAGCAGAAGACCCCTTGCTGGACATGAGTCTGACTGATGGCATGTATGCACACGCTGTCACTCATGCGAAGAGAGAGAGAGAAAGAGAGAGAGAGAGACACATACACACATGCGTGTGCACGCACACACACACACACACACACACACACACACACACTCACACACTCACACACTCACTCACACTCAACACACACATACATGCTCACAGAGAGAGACCCCCCCGCTTACACACACACACATACACACTCACACATACACTCAACATACACTCATACTCAGAGAGAGAGAGGGAGAGAGACACACACACACACACGCACGCACGCACGCACGCACACTCACGCTCATGCACATTTGCATGCACACACACACACACACACACACACACACACACACACACAGAGGCTGTGGTCTGTATCTGAATGACGGGTGTTGCCTTAAGGCTTAACTATCACAGCGGCACTTTGCTGTGGGAAACGTTGGAAAAGAGAACGAACATCTCTTCCTCCCATCTTTCTGACCTATTCGCTCTCTCTTTTGCCATACTCTGTGTCTGTGTCTGTGCCTGTGGCTGTGTCTGTGGCTGTGCCTTTGGCTGTGCCTGTGGCTGTGCCTGTGCCTGTGGCTGTGGCTGTGCCTGTGGCTGTGTCTGTGCCTGTGGCTGTGTCTGTGGCTGTGGCTGTGCCTGTGCCTGTGTCTGTGGCTGTGTCTGTGCCTGTGTCTGTGGCTGTGCCTGTGCCTGTGTCTGTGGCTGTGTCTGTGGCTGTGTCTGCGTCTGTGTCTGCGTCTGTGTCTGTGCCTGTGGCTGTGTCTGTGCCTGTGGCTGTGTCTGTGGCTGTGTCTGTGCCTGTGGCTGTGTCTGTGCCTGTGGCTGTGCCTGTGGCTGTGGCTGTGGCAGTGTCTGTGGCTGTGTCTGTGGCTGTGTCTGTGGCTGTGTCTGCGTCTGTGTCTGCGTCTGTGTCTGTGCCTGTGGCTGTGTCTGTGCCTGTGCCTGTGGCTGTGGCTGTGTCTGTGGCTGTGCCTGTGGCTGTGGCTGTGTCTGTGGCTGTGCCTGTGGCTGTGTCTGTGTCTGTGCCTGTGGCTGTGGCTGTGGCTGTGGGTGTGTCTGTGGCTGTG
>JAAQRG010200172.1:0-11925 GCA_011634625.1 Babylonia areolata | reverse complement strand
GTAGAGCATGCACTTGGAGCACATCAAAAAAAAAAAAAGAACCCACGACAACAAAAAGGGTGGTGGTCCATGGCAAAAAAAAAAAAAAAAAAAAAAAATCCACATTGATCGAGAAAACAGACTATCAATATACTTGCTAACTGAAGCAATGGGTGGCGCTGCATTGTGGCAACGCCCTCTCTCTGAGGGGAGCAGCCAGATTTACACACGGAGAAATCTGTTGTAATACAACACAATCCAATACAATGCAATGCAATGCAATACAGCACAATGCACTACAGCAATGCAATGCAATGCAATACAGTACAATACAATACAATACAGCAATGCAATGCAATGCAATACAGTACAGTTCAGTTCCGTTCAGTTCAGTTCAGTTCAGTTTCTTAAGGAGGCGTCACTGCATTTACGGACAAATCCATATACGCCACACCACATCTGCCAAGCAGATGTCTGACCAGCAGCGTAAAGCCAACGGATTTAGTCAGGCCTTGAGGAAAAAAAAGTGCATAATGGATACACAATTAGATTAATGAATAAAGGAACAAAGAAACAAATAAAGATATAATACAATACAATACAATACAATACAATACAATACAATACAACACAAAAGCTCAAGGAGAAACAGTCAAATTAGGAATAGGCTTCGACTGAACTGATGTTTGGAGTGGATGGGTTTGGTATGGAAGGGGTTGCGGTGTGGGGGATAACTGACTTGGACTCGTGTGTGTGTGTGTGTATATGTGTGTGTGTGTGTGTGTGTGTTTGTCTGATTTTTCGAACGAAAACTATTGAAACCAAATGACACACACACACACACACGTCATGTCGGTCCTGTTTCTGAACAGGGTGAGGTATTCCAACACCTCCGAGGCGGCCGTGTTCCACTACCGATCTTACAAGAGGGGGTGGACCTTCAGCCCTGACGGGCCCAGGACGACAGACACGTCCACGGAGAGATTCCGGGACCGGCTGGTGCCTGCCGTTCGTGCAGTACAACGACAGCTGGGCATCGATCCGTTGTAACTTCACTTGCTGAATCTTCTTCTTCTTCTTCTTCTTCTGCGTTCACTCGTATGCACACGAGTGGGCTTTTACGTGTATGATCGTTTTTACCCCGCCATGTAGGCAGCCATACTCCGTTTTCGGGGGTGTGCATGCTGGGTATGTTCTTGTTTCCATAACCCACCGAACGCTGACATGGATTACCAGGATCTTTAACGTGCGTATTTGATCTTCTGCTTGCATATACACACGAAGGGGGTTCACGCACTAAGCAGGTCTGCACATATGTTGACCTGGGAGATAGTAAAAATCTCCACCCTTTACCCACCAGACGCCGTCACCGTGATTCGAACCCGGGACCCTCAGATTGACAGTCCAACGCTTTAACCACTCGGCTATTGCGCCCGTCACCTGCTGAATCAATCGGGGAGGGCATGCAGCCACTGATCTAAAAAATAGAATGGACCACTCTTCTAGATCAGTGGTGTGCAGCCCGCTTTCTGGGCGGTCTTTTCGTCGCTCGTATTTTGAGAAGTAGGTCATATGACGACACGGGAAGCCCCTCACCGTAACTGGATTCTCTATTGAGTGTGTCACTGCTTTTTGTACGGACAACTTTTCGACAGAATTTACAAATTGATCATTTCGAATACGTAATGGCAGACATACGAAAAGAAACATGCTCAACGTAAACATGGAAAACTAAAGAAAATAATCGGTGTAATTATTAAAGCAACTTGTAAAAATAGTCACCGAAAATGTTCAAAATCTTTTCGTCACTACAGCCATTTCCACAACCAAATGTTAATCTTTCGGTGACCTGGGGAAAAAAAAAAAAAAAAAAAAAAAAAAAACCCGAAATGGAGAAGCGCATGCGCACGTGGTTCTCGCTAAAAATAGCCAGAAAACTCCGACGAAAATGGTTCTGCACTCCTTCCCTAATATTCTATATCTTCATGGGGTGTGTTCACGGACTTATGATACTATGTACGTCCGTGGGTGCGGTTGGGGTAGGGAATACGGGATATATGATTTGTGTTGCCACTGCTTGCTAAATTTATATTTCATAAACATTTCCACTAGACGACCAACATCAGTATGTTGATGAATACTGTGGTGTTGTGGGAGGTTGCTGCTGCGCAAATTTCAGCTGGGCAACCGATGGATGTGCTATTAACTGATAGGGGAGATGGGGCGCAGTCCACTGATGTGTCAGCATCTCCAGCTTGGACAAATCAGGCAACCGTAGCGGTCCACGGCACAGCCCTAGTCTTCTACGACACTATTTACCATTGGGGATGGAGGGAGTGGGGGAGGTGATGGTGGGTGGACGTGTTGGCATATGTGTGTGGGTGGGTGGCTTAGGGGTAGAGGTGGGGGGACTAAACAGAAGTGTTTTTTTTTTTAAAAACTGTGCATTGGTCTTTTGTAATTTTTTTTTTGAAACCACTGCTTGCTGAATCAATACCTCCATTCAGCAAAAGGTGGTATTGTTTTTGTCATGTTCAGATTGACGAGAACTGGATAGAGCTCCATGCAAAATTATTCAGAACATGAAGGAGACCCCTTACCCCTACCCACTTATAAACAATCCAGTACCTGGCGAATTTCCTTCCCTTCAGCTCGCATCACCACAGCCCTGTCCATCAGAAAGATGCCGCAGGTGCTCACTAGGCAGCTGGACTCGTTGTTCGGGCTCTGAAGTGGGTTGAACGTGACGGGACGTCCTTGGTCACTTGACGGGCGCGATAGCCGAATGGTTAAAGCGTTGGACTTTCAATCTGAGGGTCCTTGGTTCGAATCTCGGCGGCGCCTGATTGGTAAATGGGTGGAGATTTTTCCAATCTCCAATGCCAACATATGTGCAGACCTGCTTGTGCACATTCGTGTGTATACGCACGCAGATCAAATACGCACGTAGGTTAAAGATCCTGTAATCCATATCAGCGTTCGGTGGGTTATGGAAACAAGAACATACCCAGCATGCACACCCCCGAAAACGGAGTGTGGCTGCCTACATAGCGGGGTAAATAAACAAAACGGTCATACACGTAGAATGTTAAATGTTTGAGTGTGAATGCGTGTGCCTGAAATCTGATTGAATGACACAGGAAACGAATGATGAGCGCCGAATGGCAACCGTCAGTCGGCTCTACCCAGGTAGGCAGCCTGTTGTGTAAATGACCCTGTGTTTGTAAAGCGCTTAGAGCTTGGTCTCCGACCGAGGATAGGCGCTACATAAGTATCCATATCGATCAATCACTTCCTGCTTGTCCGTGGAACTTTCTCTGGCTGCTGCCGCCCAAGGTGTCTGGAGGCGAGGGATGGATAGCATAACGTGAAGGGTCAGGTATGAAGTGGATCTAAGATGACTGACTCTTAACAGGTGCAATTATGGTGTGAAACAGGGTGGTGTGTGTGGTCCAATCCTTTTTTCGGTTTTTGTTTGTTTGTTTGGGGTTTTTTTTTGTGTGTGTGTGTGTAGCTTTTTATTTTTATACATGGGTTTGCTTCAGAAGTTATTTAAAACGGAATGCACAATTGATAACTTGAAGAGCATTTCATTTTGTTATGAATGGATATGCTGTGGGGGGTTGCTGAAACAGTGGTTGGATTGCAAACACAGTTGAAGTTGGGGTTTTTTTTTGGTGTTTTTTTGTTGCTGTTGTTTTAAACCATTTTCAGTGTAACATACTCACATACATAAAATGGAGCACAGTGGGCCCTGCTTTTCCATGCCCAGCCCAAGAAACAGTAGATGTGAATTCACTGCCCTGATCAAAGACTACAGGACCTTTAATTCACTTCAGACGAAGGGCCCTACTGTTTACAACCATTTCAGACTAAGGACCTCGATCGGGGGCCTTAAATAGTTTTGAATTTTTGGAGTGGCACCAAATTTGCGTAACAATGTTGTAAACTAAGAATATCTTAACTGACCTTTCCACTCTCCAGTGCGACCAATAAATGCAGTGTGTGTCGGTGTGCTCGCGAGCAATAGAGTTATTTTCGCGGTGACTGGTTCACGTGATCTGTGAACAGAGCGTGTCAAGAATATCTGACCCAGTTTCGTCTCAGTCACAAGGCAGACATCAGAATTAGACGAAGGGGCCCTGTCATGGCTATATAATGTTCTGAACTTAATCCGTTTCGAACTCTGTGCGTTTTCCTGGATTCGTTTACAAGTCATCGGTGTGTGCAAATTTCAAACAAAAAATATAGATAATTTCATCATCTCACTTTATGATCGCTTAAGATGGGAGGAAGTTTAATATTTTGTCCCCAACTAACTCATTACATTATTGATCAGTCTGGAAGTTTTCAGTTCATAACTTTTAAGTTTAATATTTGTTTTTTTGGTGATTTTATTTCTTACCCATACAAATGGGTCGTATGTGGGGGAAAGTAAGGGGAGCCAACTGGCAGTACTGAGTTAACCTTTGAAATAAATTCAAATGTTGCAGGAAAAGAGAAGAAAACAATGACAAAACAAACAAAGCAAAAAACAAGCCACTGAATGAAACAGTCTGGATAGTTCTTTTTCAGAAACAGTTCTCACAACTGTAGCCACTTTTTTTTTTAATCACTTCACAACGAAAATGACCCATCATGCAGTTTTAACCCTTTCACCGCCAGTCAATTTAGAGTGCAAAACTACCTTATAAACACAGAAAATATGGTGTCTAAGAATAGCTGGGGATTCCCCCTGTGATGTGTAGAAAATACGGCCTATCCTACCACCGAACATAAAGAGCAGTAGGTTCATGGATAACAGACCCATGATCTGGTCACCCTTTTGTGACATGGGTCCTCTACCTAGCTGCTGCATAAATGTGAGTTTGGCGGTGAAAGGGTTAAGACCACATCAAGCTATCATAAAGTTTAATTTTGCAAACCATGAAACAATTTCCCTTAAACTACACACTATATGAAACAAACTTTTGAAAAGATCAAATTTCTAGAATATTACTGTCAGAATACAATTCATTCTTTTTTCTTTTTTTTTAATCAAATCTACCCAACCTCCCTAAAAAAGAAAATCACAGGTAAAACTGTTTATGCTGAAAATAAGAACAATAATGCTGAAAATAAGAACAATAATATTTCAAATTTGTTTAAACACTATCAAATAATCATTGCTCCATTTTTATTCTGATTTTTGTTAAGCCTCTGAATCTGAGGGTAAGACACAGAGACAGGATGGAAAGAAAAAAACAAAAAAACCCCAAAAAAACCCCATCCATCACCACAATAAAAATCTTGCAAGTAACAAAACTAAAAAGCCCTGATGCTTTTTGATGATTCTGTTACACACGTAACATGCCTTCTGATCATACCTGCAGGGGAACTTGCACACCCCATCCACACACACACACACATACAGTGTTATACACACACACACACACTGCTTCATGCAAACCATGCACACAAAAATACGTACAACACATGCCTACACGTAACGTTTTCACACACACACACACACACACACACAAGCACGTGCATTCCACTTCACACACAAGTCACAGAGACACCTCTCATTCACTGTCGTCCACCTCGTTGTCATCGTCATCGTCAAACACTTCAATGCGCATGGACGGGAAGTTCCTCTTGCCAGAGTCCCTGCCGTGTTTCTGCACCCCTAGCCTAGACCGCAGGTCCCCTCCCCCATCCCTTCCCCCCGTCGTAGGTGCCGGGTTTGAAAACACCGACAGTTTTGTCCCAGTCACTTTGGGTGCCGCTGCGGCCGACGACCGCTGGCGAGGCTTGAGGGGCGGGAGGTTGCGCAGCGTCCGGTACGATTCCAGCTCGCGAGCAAAGTCATCCACTTCCTCCTCCTCCACGTCTTCCTCGGGGCCCTCGTCGTTGTCATCCTCTTCGGAGTTGAGAACCCGGGCCTCCCTGTTCCACCCATGACCCCTGTCGCTGTCCACCCTCGACCTCTGCTGCTGCTGCTGTCCCGGTAACTGCAGTCGCCCAGCCAGCCGACCGCCCAAGCGAGACTGCACACCGCCGCTGCCAGCGTTGTGGGAAGAGGCCACCACCGTCAGCAGGCCTTGACCTCTGTGTGACCTGCCACATCGACAAGACAACCATGAAACACTGTACACGTTTATCAGCTCTTAAACAGGTGTCCTGTTGGAAGAAACGACAACATGCAACAACAGTCAGTCAATGCAACCATAAAAGGAAAGAAAATTTGAAGAAAAAACAACAAACCCCCCCCCAAAACTCAGCAGCTGGAAATGCACCAGTCTTGGACCAAAGAAATCTGCTGCAAGAAGAGGTCGCTGCACAAGCACACAGAGGGGTGGTAATACACTAAGGGAGATCACCACTAGCCACACCTACTTTCAAATTTCTCCACACAAGCGGGGTCGCAGTTTGTACAAGAAAAGGAATCAGACCCCTGCCGTAGTCTACACCAGTGAGTCACTATGTAGTATGCATAACTAAACAGCATTTCATTTGAAAATGTCACAATACAACTACAATGAATTTTGACAGGGCAAAAAGAAAGTAAAATGCTTGAGCAGCAGCATAACCCAACACCCTTAATCAGCCCTTGCTTGCATGCATGTATACTTGTGTATACCCATCAGAGTGGACTTCTTCCACAGAACTTTGCCAGAGGACAACACTTTTGTTGCCGTTAGTTGTTGTTGTTTTTTCCAGTGCGCTTTGTGCGTGCTGCACAAGGAACCTCGCTTTATCATCTCATCTGAATGATTAGACGTTCAGTCTGATCTTCCACTCAAGCTTGGAAGCAAGAGTGATACTGGATATCGAACCCAAAGCTTCACAGATAGACATTCATTCAGATGATGGGCATCCAGTGTGTACTTTGAACAGGAGACAATGCCGTCCTGATTCCTACAGAATTTTCCATCCATGCAGATTACTATTGAAGGGATATAATGTCCTAAAAAAAATAAAAATAAATTACTGTAATAAAGGATAAAGTCGGTTGAGGAGATACTTTTCCAAACTTTTTTTTTTTTTCGAAAGCTATAAAAAAGGAACAGGAGTAACAAACACACACACACACACAGAAGAAAAAGCAATAATACCACACCCAAAACAGTAATAAAAAAAAACAATGAAAAAAACAAATACCTTTAAAAAAAAGAATGTAATAGGCACAGACAACCAAAACCAATTTACAAAAAAAAAAAAAAACCCACTTTACCAACACTACCAACACACACTAAAACAGTAACAAACAACAAAAGAATTTCACCACACACACACACACCAAAACATCTATGGAATGCAGTGACCCTCCTCCATTTCACTTCTACAATTAAAAAACAAACAAAACGTGCAGTGCAATGACCCTCCTCCACTCCACTTTCACTCCCCACACACACACAGTCACAGGTCTCTGTAGTGCATTGTAAAGACGTCTCTGTGAAATTCAGGAAGCTCTCCCCAGGGGAGAGCACATCAACTACAATTCAGCGGCAACTTTTTCATTAAAAAAAAAATAATAATAATTTTTTTTTGATAACTTTTTCTGCCTGTGAGTGTTTGTTTTCAAAGTGGATTTTTCAACGGGAATTTTATGCCAGGGATGACTCTTTTTCAGGCATGCCTATGCCTAAATTTGCTGTCCAGGAGCAACATACATTAGAATCAGGGACAGGGTATTATCTTCAGGAACATCTCAGCAAACAGTTGTCTGACAGCCAGGAGCAACGGTTGTAAACATGGAAACGCGCCTCCGCTTTCAAAAGGTTGTCCGTGTTCGAAAAGTCAGTGCTGCACACTGGTCTTGCCGAAGTTACTTCGCCCGTGATGGAAATCGAGTGGACTTTCACCAAATGGCTTCAGTACTGTTCAGACAGTTCCAGCTTTTCACAAAGTGGCTTTGGTAATAATTCAGCAGCATTTCCGTAAGTCTTAACGAAGTGTCTCCGGCAATGGTCAGAAAGTCATCTATGGGTACACTTGTACCCACTTGATACTTCAGGAAAAAAGATGTTAGTTGGATTTTTTTTATTTTCTGGGACATGCAGCAAATATCTGTATCCCTGTCCATTTTATCAATTTTTCAGGACAAACACAGGCCCTCCATAATGATAAGCATGCCTGCTTTTTGTTGCCGTAGGTTCTTTCATGTGAGTGCTACACGCCGCTACGCATACAGGGGGTACAAACCTCTTGGCCTTCATCCTCTCCTCCTCCTCATCAGCGTGCATCCTCATCATCATGGCCCTGGCGGGTCGTCTCTTGGGGGGCGGGGGGCGAGGCTCCAACAGCTGCTCCAGCTCCGCGTCAAGGTCAAGTTCCTCCTCCTCCTCCCCGTCCTGCCCCCCCACCCTGCCCCCCACCCTCTGCCGCCTCCCTGCTGCCGCCAACCCCACCACCTTGTCCACAGACTTTTTTTGTGTGTCCGACCGTCTGGAGGTGTGGTCGCTGCTGCCTGAAAGACACAGGAAGAGTGATGATAATCAGCAACGATAATGACGATTTATGTTGATAAAAGTGTTGTTAACTCATTCTACCCCACAGCTACATGCCTGCTACAACTCCCCTGGACCAACACCACACGAGACCACTGCAGGAAAAAAACAGGGTGGGTTTCACTAAAACTGCAAAAATCGATGGAGAATTGTTGATTTTATCGGTCCAACAAAGCTTTGGCTATGAGTAGAGGGCCCAGAGTGTCAGCGAACTGATTGTGATCGCGCCTTAATTTTAGCGCGATCGCCCAATCAAGCAACATAATTATGTAACCGAGTTGGGAGACATAATTTGACAAAAAACAAGAACGCCAGAGAATCGACAGACAGACAGAAAATACGAAAAAACTTAGCCGTATGAAGAGCACAGGAACAGGAGTCATGATGGCTGCCGGAAAAAGAGGGCGCTAGCCAGCGGGACAAAGGGAAGGTTACCTACTTCCGGGAGGTTATCAGCCGTAGTTGCTTTCGTTTTCTCCGCATAGGCGGATAGTACTTTGCACAGGACAGGAATGTCAGACCCCTGCCAGAGTCTGCACTAGTTGGGTCAGGGTTAAGTATGTGTAATTAAACTTTGTTTTCATGCTTCCAGAATCTGTAAATGTTTCAGTTTAGAATGCCAACTGTACCGAGCAAGAATGAACAAAATCAGAATAGTGTGTTGGTACAAGAATACTCATACCTGGTCCACAGGTGAAGTAATCATGGCACGAGTTAACTCATACCTGGGATAGAATGAGTTAAAAGCAGTATAAACTGATGTTAATATTTGTTGTCAGTACAGTATACAACACAATACATCTGTATTAAGTTTATGTTTTCATGACTGAGTAACACCTGAAAAAGAATCGTGTTTAACGGATGATGAGCTGCAAGCAATTATTACAAGTGAAATCATTAAAGAGAAAGCTCTCATCTGTTTCAAGGTGTTTGTTTCTTTTACTTCAACATTATGGTTGTTGTTGTTCATGTTGTGATAGTGTGTTGTTTACGGTATTGTTATTACTGATCATTTTATCACAGACTTTCTCTTCTTGAGTATTCGATAGTTAGGGATTAACCAGATCCACGGTGGTCTTGCAGTGTGTGTGCATGCATATTTGTGTGTGTGTGTGTGTGTGTGTGTGTGTGTGTGTGTGAGTACTCTTGTTATCTTGTCATCTCACCTAAATCAAAAGTATTCTTGACATCTTACCTCGATCAAAAGTACTCTTGTTATCTCGTCGACTCATCTTGATCAAAAGTATTCTTGACATCTTACCTCAATCAAAAGTACTCTTGTTATCTCGTCTACTCATCTAGATCAAACGTCTTACCTTGATCAAAAGTACTCGTTATCTCGTCGACTCATCTAGATCAAAAGTATTCTTGACGTCTTACCTCCATCAAAAGTACTCTTGTTGTCTCGTCACCTCACCTAGATCACGGTTCAAAAGCTGGCGCAGGTCTTTCGGCTTCTCCACCACCACCACATCCTCCTCCTCCTCCACATCCTCCTCCGACGACAGAGGGTCCACGTGCCCATGACGGGCCGGCAGGTCCTCGTTGGACAGCTCCCCATCCTCTCTGTCATCCTCGTGGCGCCGCTTCCTGTCGGCCCGCTTCCTGTCGATGGCTTCTCGCGCGTCCGGCCCCTGGCTCTTCAGCTCTTTGTCCAGTTTGGCATAGAGGATCTTGCGTTTTCTGGCCAAGAGGAGGTGCGTTCAGAATGAGTGTCAGAGTGTGAGTGTGAGTGAGAGGATGTGACATTCCCTTGTCAGAACTTGGCGCAGAGGGACTAGAGTTTTCCGGGGCGAGGATGACAAAAAACTCGCAGAGAGCTGAGTGAGAGTGCATGAGAGTGTAAACGAGAGTGTGAGAGAGAGACAGTGTGAGTGAAAATGAGAGAGAGTTGAAGAGTGAGTGAGTAAGTGTTTGTGAGAGTGTGTGTGAAAGAGTGATTGTGAAAGAGATACAGAGAATGTGTGTGTGTGTGTGCGCACGCGCTATGTCAGTGACACATTTGACTTGCTTGTAAGTCTCAATTACGGGGCTCTGTGGTGCTAATTCTTGCAACCCTTCCCCTCCCCCTCTCAACCCCTGACCCCCTTTATTGATCTTAACAGTTAGCTGCTCTGAGAATGTGCTTCGGGAGGTAGGGCATATAAATAACCATTATCATTATTAACATTACTATTGTTATCATTATCCTTATTAATCAAGGTATCATGTGCGTATATAAAAAAAAAAAAGGAATTTCCTATCCTGGATCTTACTTCACACGCTCTCAACTGAAATCCACCAACTTTCCTTTTCTGATTTTCTTGCTTTATGTCAGAACATCATCCTATCCTAATTTTGTTATTGATATGTTTCTAGCCACTTGCAAGATTTCAATACAAAAAAATGTCCTTGAAGTCAAAGTAGTTGCTATCAAATATACTATCAATAAATAGATTTTAAAAAATAAAATAAAAAAAGCAAATGACAGTTGTCCTTTTATTTTCTGTTGTTGTTTTTTTTTTATATGTCATGCTAGATCATCTTCACATACAGTTTTGTTATCAAGATATTTCTTGTTACAAACAAGAGTTCCATTTATAAAGCTTCCTTAAAGTCAAAAGTAATATCTACTGAAACTGATACATGAAAAAGACTCCAAAATGTCCTTACCTTGAACCACTTATGAGGCCTTTCATACCTGTAACCAAAAGATGGAACAATGTCAAGACAGGTAGAATGTGAAGGAAAAGAGGAAAATGAGTGAATACTGGTTGAAGAACATCATGAAAATCACACACACACACACACACACACACACACACACACACACAGGCCACGTTTCCTGTATCCTGTTCATACCATCACACCATCAGCACCCCAAATCTTCCAACCTGCTCCTCCACCACTCCCTTACTTTTTTTTTGTTTTTTCCATCTAATATCACCCTAACTGAAAATACGAAAAACTGATTAACAAACCACAACACACATATGCGCATACACACACACACACACACACAAACAAATGCACAGACACAGCCACACACACAATGCGACAAACACATCTGCAACATCAGCTCTTGACCGATTTCAATTGTACCCCAAAATACCCAAGCTCACACACATGGTTCTATGAGCACAGAGACCACCACACAAATCGAACCCTCCTGGGACAAAATCTTCATGCCTTCAAATACATCCCCATTCTCCTTTCAACCCTGAAAAGGCCCGTTTGCAGTCGGCAGGGCTATAAGAATAAGCAACGTTTGATTTGATCTATTCCAAATTAAAGCAGTCAGGAGGGAAAAAAAACAACAACAACCCAAAACAATTGAACCGACCCAACAACCAACAACAGTCAAGACTTTCAATAACTCACCGCCATAGTTGGGATTTCCGTACTTGCGGTAATACTGGCTCTTTCTCTCTGCGCCAACTTCTTTTTGGTCATCTAGATGGCACACAGACAGACA
>JAAQRG010200168.1:0-11998 GCA_011634625.1 Babylonia areolata | reverse complement strand
CACACACACACACACACACACACACACACACACACACACACACACACACACACACACACACACACACATAGCCGTTCCGTCTACACCGTCACTTTACAATTCTTGAGATGGCATCCTATAAAACGGATATAATGGGGAAGGAGATATAGAAATACGCACACAAAAAAGCTTTAGTGTTATATGAGACAGATTCTCTCTCTCTCTCTCTCTCTCTCTCTCTCTCTCTCTCTCTGTATGTGTGTGTGTGTACGTGTGTGTGTGTGTGTGTGTGTGTGTGTGTGTGTGTGTGTGTGTGTGTGTGTGTGTGTGTCTTTCTCTCTCTCTCTCTCCTCCTCTCTCTCTTACATTTGTTCCTTTTAAAGTTACCCCTTTTTTTCATTATTATTCTATCCCTTTCTCTTTTCACACGCTCCTCTCTGTCTAACTCTGTCTCTCTGTCTCTCTGTCTCTGTCTGCCTGTCTGTCTGTCTGTCTCTCTCTGTGTCTGTCCCTGTACTCCTTTCTTCACCAGTTCATATCTCACTAAATTCTTACGTCCTTCCATCTAGTTCTCTAATTTCATCTCGTCCCATTCAAAAGAAGAAGGAGAAGAAAGAAAGAGAGACAGACAGACAGACAGAGAGACAGAGACTCGGCCTCTAACATTTATGAATCAAACTAAGCAATGCAAGCAAGATCCATTTTCATACAATCTGTCCTTGTCGAATAAAAAAAAAACAATGAAATGGAGAAAAGAAAAGAACGTTAGTGTGATGATTGATGACAATTCATCCTGTCAACTACATGATAGAATCCATTTCAAGGAAGAGATTTTTTTAATTTTTTTTATCAAGCACTGTGTGCGAAATTGTATCAACTGCAGCTGCTGCTCTTCGAAAGAGCAAGACCCAAGCTTAATCAATAAATATATCAATCGTCAACCAAACAAGCAGCCAACAAAGCAAAACAAACAAACGAACAACCAACTATCCAACTGTCGACTGTCTGTGTATCTGTCCATCTGCTTGTAACTCTCTCTCTCTCTCTCTCTCTCTCTCTCTCTCTCTCTCTCTCTCTCTCTCTCTCTCCTTATTTTGTATTCTTTTACCTTTATTTTGTTTTGTTTTACCTTTATTTTTGTTTTGTTTGTCTTCCAAATTCCACCTACATTTTTACCCTCATTTGCGCAGTTTTCCCCCAACCCTCCATTCATCCACATCTCCCACCCCTTCTAACCGATAATACTCAGATGTATTCATAAATACTTTAACAAAATGTCTTCAATCACCGATATGTGTGACGGGACATTAAACAAAAATTCCTCCTACATTTATTTTGTCATTCTCCCCATCTTCTCTCCTTCCTCCGTTCCTTCCTTCCTTCCTTCCTCTCCTTATCAATTCTTCCATTTCGCCAGCGTTTTTTGAAGAATCTTAAAAAGAGAAAACCTTCTTCCTACTTTGTCATTTCGAAGATTCAGTTTACAACATTTGTAAAACCTGGGGGAAATGAAAAACGAGACGCCTGTGTGTGTGTGTGTGTGTGTGTGTGTGTGTGTGTGTGTGTGTGTGTGTGTGTGTGTGTGTGTGTGTGTGTGTGTGTGTGAGTGTGTGTGTGTGTGTGTGTGTGTGTGTGCGCGCGCGTGTGTGTGCGTGGGTATGTGAGTGTAACACGAGCACATACAAAAGGACATGCATCGTTTTATAATAAGATTTCTTCCTACTTTGTGTTTTTAGATGATCGACATTAAAAAGATGAATGAAAGAAAAACAGTATTTCTTTTTTTCAAAAACAAGCAGTTGGCACGATAATAGATATCCCACTCAGACAATTAACACGGTTGCAAATGCCACTGACATTGAAAGGTAAGAAATGTTACTTTGGATTTGATGTATACCCACGATTAATTTTTTAACTCACTCAGTACGAACAGTCCTCTCTTCTCCTCTACACGGATCCCTCGGTTGTCCAGTGGGTGTCTCAATGACCCAACCTTTAGCTTCCGTCGTCAGAATTGTGGTATTCTTTGTCAACATTCACCTCTTCAGTACAAGAGCCTTCCGCTTGCAATATTTTGATGATGGTAATTGGGGTGAAACGCTGTTAACGTCGTCTCTTTCGCCGTTCGTATGGAGAGAGTTAATTAAATTAAGACGCAGCAATAAATGGTTGATTCGGACAGTGGAGAGATACGGATACGCATAATACAGCCCATGGCCTGGTGTAAACAAACGTTTCAGAGATAATATAAACAGTGGTAAATAAACACGGACAGAACTGAATTTTGTAATTCCGGGATTTATTTCTTTAGGCTTTATAAAGTAAATTGCTAGTTCTTTATTGAAGCGTCCGTTAGTGAATGACATAAGCAAAGACAGTCTGAACATGGATGGTTGCCTATAACATTTTTGAAGGTATTAGCTGGTTTGTAAAATCGTCCAGTACAGGACAACAAAGTACAAAATGCAGTTGACTCTCTTTCGCACATTTACTTAAAGGGCAAATAAGGTCGCTATCATTTTGTTGTCTGTTACGGTAATGATGCATAAACTGGTCAGAAATTCCAAATCTTAACTTTACCATAATACATTTCAAATGTCTATCCCTACTCATAGACAATGCCGGTACAGTGGAGAGAGACACAGACAGACAGACAGAGAGCGAGAGAGAGAGTGAGAGAGAGAGAGAGAGAGAAGCAGATATATATATATGTGTGTGTGAGTGGTGAGTGGTATATATATGACTAACTTGACTTGATCCTCTTCGTTCCGGTCGGAACATAGGGCCCGCACTGCAGATTTCCATCTCGCCCTGTCTTGGGTTGTTCTCTTGGCTTCACCCCAGGTCATGTTGGTGGACTTGAGTTCTGCCTGTAGAGTTCTTCTCCAGGTGGTGACTGGTCATCCCCTCTTCCGCTTCCCCTGTGGGTTCCAGTCCAAGGCGTGGCATGGAATGTGGGCCTGTCCTCCATGCAGGGTGTGTCCAACCCAACCCCACTTCCTCATCCTTAGATATATATATATATATATATATATATATATATATATATATATATATATATAAGCACACACACACACACACACACACACACACACACACACACACACACACACACACACACACACACACAGATAAACAGAGAGTGGGAGAAAGTTTTAAACAGAAACAGAGACAGATTCAAAGAAAATGACACACTGATAAGCAGACAGACAGACAGAGGGGCAAAGATTTAGAGCTACAGAGACAGCCATAGAGACACTGAAAATGACCCTACAGCAGACCCTATAAGAATATATAAGTCTAATGGGTCATTAGCTCAGCTTCGGATCGATGTTAACCATCTCAAAGCCGACACAAACAAAAACAAAAGAATGAGGAGCCTTAATGCCCTGGCTGGTACATCAAACAGAAAATAAGGCTAATTACCTTTCTGTGCAAATGTCGCTGTCTGGCTTTTCAAAACGAATGGCAACGGGAATATGCTTTTTTATGCATAATTTGTCGCCGCCTGCAAGATTCATAGCCCTTCAAAACTGATTATGTGCGGACCCATACGTCTGTCTGCAGAGTTAACAATGTTATCCTGTATTATCTTTCTGAGACTACATGATTAAGAAGTGTTTCGTCACTGGAAAACACTCTCATCGGATGCGATGCTGTCCAACGGAATATGCTTGACTTTGGATCGAATCTCTGTGTCCAACTACTGTCTCGCTGTGATTTGTAACAATACTTGAAAACATGAGGTTCGTTATCATTTTGAAATGTGCGAGATTGAGAGCGTGTGTGCGTGCGCGCGCTTGTGCATATGTGTGTGTGTGTGTGTGCGTGTGTATGTACGTACGCGTGTGTCTGTCTGTCTGTCTGTGATTCTCTCTCTCTCTCTCTCTCTCTCTCTCTCTCTCTCTCTCTCTCGCGTGTGTGTGTGTGTGACAGAAAAGAGAGAGAGAGAAGAGAAGACAAGACAAATGGTTTATTGTACATCGGCCTCAGGCCATTATATAAACATATGGGAAGGTGGTGACACACACACACACACACACACACACACACACACACACACACACACACACACACACACACACACACACACACACACACACACAACGCAGATTTGTACAAGAATACGTCTGTCAGTCTGTCTGTGTCTCTTTCTTCCTTCCTTCCCACTCCCCACTCTTCTTTGCTTTCTTCGTTACTTCCTTCACCTCCCGACCCTTTCCTACACCATCAATAACAACAAAAATGAAAGTTCCCACTGTGGTTTTAGACAGACTGTTCTGAAAAGTCGCGACTGGAATAAAAATGAGATACCTTGTTGTTGTTTTTTTGTTGTTGTTTTTGTTTTTGTTTGGGAAGGGGGGGCGGGGCAGGGGGGGTTGGCGGGAGGTCGAAAGCCAAGCATTTTATTTCGATGATGGAAAACGTGGACAGACAATTAGCCCCAAGGGAGAGGAGCTTTGGGGGGAGGGGGGAGGGGGAGAGATAGTCGGAGAAGCATAAAGAAAGAAAGAAAGAAAGAACGAAAATTGATAAACCAATTAACAGACAGACAGACAGACAGATAGATAGATAGATAGATAGATAGATAGATAGATAGATAGATAGACAGATAGATAAGACAAGCAGACGGACAGACATACCGATGAATATATAGATGGATTGATAGATGGAGATGTATATATTTTGACAGACAAACAGAGAGAGGGAGAGGGGGAGCAAGAGAGAGAGAGGCAGATACATATATATTCATTTACACACACACACACACACACACACACACACACACACACACACACACACACACACACACACACACATATATATATATATATAGTGTGTGTGTATCAGTGTATGTGTGTGTGTGTGCGTGTGTGTGTGTGTACAGAGAGAGATAGATAGAGAGAGAAAGAATAACAATAATAATAATAATAATAATAATAATAATAATAATAATAATAATAATAAAGTCCAGTGTTATCACACGTACGCGTCAAAAATACACAAATAATACAATAATACAGTAGTGAATTGCAAGAGGTAGAGATGGGACAGAGAAAGAGACAGATAGACAGGGACAGAGACAGAGATACAGAAACTGAGAGATGTAAAGAGACACAGACAAGTCAGAGACTCACTGACAGAGACACTATCACTGACACGGACCCCGAAACTCTTCAATGTCATGTGTTGAAATGCCTTACTCAAACAAGGATACACAAATTCATTTACCTTGTCAAAATACTATCACTGACACGAACCCCGAAACTCTTCAATGTCATGTGTTGAAATGCCTTACTCAAACAAGGATGCACAAATTCATTTACCTTGTCAAAACACTATCACTGACACGAACCCCGAAACTCTTCAATGTCATGTGTTGAAATGCCTTACTCTAACAAGGATACACAAATTCATTTACCTTGTCAAAGAAAAATAAACAGACACAAAAACATAGAATTGTCACATTTTTTCAAACTTTATTTTGCAAGTTCAGATCGTAATCGACTGAGCGTGAAAACGTATCTTCATTCATGCAATGACGGTTTCAGTTTCTAGGTGTCCAAGCGCGCAATCTGATACATATATGCTACACTACACCTCATATGCTGTATAAAAAACAAAAAACAAAAAAACCCAAAACAAACAAACAAACAACAACAAACGTACAAAATAGGCCTAACATGTTCAGACTCAAACACGGGCAGATACAGTGTGTCTTATCTAAGCAAACACGGTCAAAAAAGTAGTTGGCATTCAACTGTGTGAGGTCAGTTCCAATTATTTCATTTGAACCCACAGCACATTCGACCCTGGTTTAAGTAAGAGCCGACAAAGGGGACAAAATGAAGTCACAATGACATGCTCCGGATGGGCTTGAAACCCGTGACCTCCCAGCCTTGCGGACGTCCTTGATGGACGCTGACCACTTGGCCAAAGCCAGACTGGTGAAGAGTTGGGGTTTTTTTTCAACATTTTTTATTCAGACAAAGGTTTACAGATACAGAATTTATATGTTTTGTGCATTAGAAAGTATAGGGTAATCATATAATTAAGTTCTAAGTACTGACAAATCCATAACAGCAAAACAATATATGTTCAATGTCAAAGTTCCAAGGTAGCATTGTATAGCTTAATCTTGTATCAAACAGTTATAAAGTGCCCATTTTTCCACAAACTTGTTATATTCCATAGTTATGTTAAAGGCATACCTGTCTACTTCATATGCCTGTTTGAGGTCTTTTTTGAACATTTGTAATGTTGGTTTTACTTTGTTGATTCTGCATTTGTATACATAGAATTTAGCTATCAATAAGATGTATGAGAAACATTCATCAGTTTTCATTTTGTTATGTGAACTGGTGAAGAGTTTGTTTGCAGTGCAGAGCGTGACAGAAAAATGACCGGTAATGCAACACAAGTGGGAGAGCATTTGGCCACCAAGACTGGATGACTTATCCAGAAAAAAAAAAGAAAGAAAAGAAAAATGAAAGAAATAAAAAAAGGCAATGACAAGAGAGGCAGATTGCCTCTTGTCAAAGCCAGCCTGCTCTGCAAATACCTCATGGCTCCAAATGCTCGTTTAAACAGCATCAAGCCCCAGATTCTTTCGCACGCACCTTCCCCCTCCCGCCCTCCCCTCCGCCCCTCCGCCCTCCTCCCTACACCACCACATCTTCCCAGCTCCTTCAAAACAAAACAAACAGACAAACAAGAATAACGCAAAAATGAAAAAACACCTTCCCTTAATGCTGTGCACCTTGCTGTGAATATCCTATTCCCCGGTCGGCGGTTGAGAACACCCTTCTAGATTGGATTATGACTATCACAGAATGATGAGAAATAGCAGGGACATTTTCATTTCAAAAACGATTTTTCACTTTCAGGTTCTGAATGGTTAACACCGTCTGATAGAATACCGTGATGTTTGAGCCCCCATCCCCCGGCATCCCCAACCCAACACACACCCCCCCCCCGAGCCCCCACGACCCCCGCCCCTACTAAACCAGGGCCATCCACCTCCTTTCTCTCAGACTTGTTTGGTATTTTCCCTTTGGGATCATCAGTGCAGCAACCGTCATTACTGACCTATATGTGCCGCAATACAATGTATTATTATTATTACATTGTCATGTGAACAATGTTTATACCAACCTTCGTGGGCAGCCTCAGGGGAAAAAAGTGATGCATCGGATTGTGATGTTACTCCTGAGATTGAGAGCATCACTGATGGGGTTTAACACGGAGGGGTTGGGGGTCGGAAGGGAGGGGTGGGGTGGGACTTGCCGAGATGTTCCTTAATAAGATAGAAATCAAATGGGCCCCATTTGCTGTCTTCGAAGGTGTGTGTGTGTGTGTGTGTGTGTGTGTGTGTGTGTGTGTGTGTGTGTGTGTGTGTGTGACCACCTACTATGTGCTTTTCATCTAGTTGGTTCCGGATTTAAACAAACAAACAAACATACGAACAATTGACCTTTCAAGCCAGGTCCATCAATTATATTTCTATTATAAAAACCGTACGCAAAAAATGTTCAATAAGAAAATGAACGTGAACGTCTATTACTTCTGGGTTCACGCTAACTACAAACACACAGCACTGAAATCCAGTGCTTAACGTCCTTCTCTGCCCCTTTCTGTTTTTCCGTGTCTCTGTCCTTTGTCTCTTTCTCCGTGTCTGTCCCTTTGTCTCTTTCTCCGTGTCTCTGTCTCTTTGTCACTTTCTCCGTGTCTGTCCCTTTCTTCTTTCTCCGTATCTCTGTCCCTTTCTCTCTTTCCGTGTCTCTGTCCCTTTGTCTCTTTCCGTGTCTCTGTCCCTTGTTCCCTTTCTGTCTTTCCGTGTCTCTGTCCCTTTCTCTCTTTCCGTGTCTCTGTCCCTTTCTGTCTTTCCGTGTCTCTGTCCCTTTCTCTCTTTCCGTGTCTCTGTCTCTTTCTTTCCGTGTCTGTCTCTTTCTCTCTTTCTCCGTGTCTCTGCCCCTTTCTCTCTTTCTCCGTGTCTGTCCTTTTCTCTCTTTCTCCGTGTCTCTGTCCCTTTCTGTCTTTCCGTGTCTCTGTCCCTTTCTGTCTTTCCGTGTCTCTGTCCTTTTCTCTCTTTCCGTGTCTCTGTCCCTTTCTGTCTTTCCGTGTCTCTGTCCCTTTCTCTCTATACGTGTCTCTGTCCCTTTGTCTCTTTCTCCGTGTCTGTCCCTTTGTCGCTTTTTCCCTTTCTCTCTTTCCGTGTCTCTGTCCCTTTCTCTCTATACGTGTCTCTGTCCCTTTCTGTCTTTCCGTGTCTCTGTCCCTTTCTCTCTTTCTCAGTGTCTCTGTCCCTTTCTCTCTTTCTCAGTGTCTCTGTCTGTTTCTCTCTTTCTCCGTGTCTGTCCCTTTCTCTCTTTCTCAGTGTCTCTGTCCCTTTCTCTCTTTCTCAGTGTCTCTGTCCCTTTCTCTCTTTCCGTGTCTCTGTCTGTTTCTCTCTTTCTCCGTGTCTGTCCCTTTCTCTCTTTCTCAGTGTCTCTGTCCCTTTCTCTCTTTCTCAGTGTCTCTGTCCCTTTCTCTCTTTCCGTGTCTCTGTCTGTTTCTCTCTTTCTCCGTGTCTGTCCCTTTCTCTCTTTCCGTGTCTCTGTCCCTTTCTCTCTTTCTCAGTGTCTCTGTCCCTTTCTCTCTTTCCGTGTCTCTGTCTGTTTCTCTCTTTCTCCGTGTCTGTCCCTTTCTCTCTTTCCGTGTCTCTGTCCCTTTCTCTCTTTCCGTGTCTCTGTCCCTTTCTCTCTTTCTCCGTGTCTGTCCCTTTCTCTCTTTCTCAGTGTCTCTGTCCCTTTCTCTCTTTCCGTGTCTCTGTCCCTTTCTCTCTTTCCGTGTCTCTGTCCCTTTCTCTCTTTCTCCGTGTCTGTCCATTTCTCTCTTTCTCAGTGTCTCTGTCCCTTTCTCTCTTTCCGTGTCTCTGTCCCTTCCTCTCTTTCCGTGTCTCTGTCCCTTCCTCTCTTTCCGTGTCTCTGTCTGTCAGCCCGTCTGTCGTATCCCCAGCCGCCCCCCCCCCCCGCCCTCCCCCCCTTTTTTAAATTTTTATTTTTGTTTTTACCAATCAACCCCCTCCCCCTCTTCTCCCACCTTTTAAACGATAACATTCAAATGTGAAAAATTAATACTTTCACAAATTAACGTCTACAGTCACCAGTACGTGTGTGTGTGGCGGGACATTCAACAAAATTCCTCCTTCTCCCGTCTGTTTGTGTCTCTGTTTGTCCCTCCTTCTGTCCCTCGTTACCTCTGTCTCTGTCTGAGTCTCTCTCTGTCTCTGTCTCTCTGTATCTGGCAGTCTCTCCCTCTCTCCATCTGTCTTTTATTCTTTACCCCATTTTCACCCCACCTCCCACACCCACACCCCCGTCCCACCAAAAAAAAAAAAAAAAAAAAAAAAATTGTTTCCCGACTTAATTAGTGTCGTACTCAAGAGTAAGTGCAATCTTACACTATGTTGTTATCACTGCAATGTCAGAATTATGTTACAAGGGCGTGTCGCGTCTGTAATGTTTAAAATACTTATGGTTTTGTCTATGTTTGGGAAGCGCGAAGTGTGTGGGGGAAGGCTGACATATTTCTTTCGGAATTCAGACAGAAGCTAATGATTCTTCCAGAAAGGAAAGTCACGCTGTACTCGAAAGTCACGATTTCTTTTAAATGAAAGCAAGTTTCAACTCTTAAGTCCTATTTACACCAACTCACAAATGTTAACTTTCGAAAGCGCCTTACAAAATTTAGAATGGGTGTGTCTCCAGTTAAACATAATGATTTACAGAGCAGACCGAATTGGAACAATATTGATGATTACTGTCCTTCTTGCTGCAATACAACTGAAGAAAAAGAAAAAGAAATTAACTATGTTTTGTATGTCCGAAATATAGGGAATTGAGAGATGAGCAGATGTCTCTTAAATACAACAGACGCCCATCATTGTCCAAGCATTACTAAACGAAAATGCTGAATTGATATTGAGAATTGTAGAAGAATGTCTACAAAGAGCTGAACCGGGGAATAAAAAGGCCTCAATGATATGTAAGTCAGTACTCGTTACAGTCATTCTATTATTATTTATTCACCTTTTTTTTTTTTCTCAAGGCCTGACTAAGCGCGTTGGGTTACGCTGCTGGTCAGGCATCTGCTTGGCAGATGTGGTGTAGCGTATATGGATTTGTCCGAACGCAGTGACGCCTCCTTGAGCTACTGAAACTGAAACTGATACAGTCATTGTGTTCTGTTGTGACTCAGGTTGTAAAAAGGACCAGTGGCCTGACGACGAAAACCTTTTTGACTTGACGTACTTAGACTGTGTCTGTCTCTCCCCGTCCCACGTATGTTCTGTTCCCTTGTCCAGTGAGTTCTCTAACGTTGTCACTGGACTCGCCCAAGCCCCCCCACTCCCCCAGCCCCCTAGCCACCGTCACCCCCCTTCCCCCCTCCACCACCCACTCACCCCTGATCCCTCATGACGTTATACCCCCCCCCCCACACCCACCCCACACACACACACTTTATTAATGTCGCAATCAGTAGAAAGGCGATACATTTCTTGATAATAATGTTGTTGATGATAATGATACTGATGATAATGATAATTACTTTTTTTATGCTACTATTTTGTAGTGCTTCCGGGTTTGTCCCTATTGCTGCATGTATCCGAGGAGATCGTCGTCATCATTGTCTTTATCATCGTCGGCATTATCTAGCATTCCGTGACAGACAGTTGATCATTTATCCTCTGAAGTGAAGCTGTGATGGGTGATGTTATGTTTGATTAGAAACTGTATCTTGACGGAGAGCGGTAAATAGATTTGTCACAGAACAGGGCTATCAGTGACCAGGAAATTAATTATATGTGATATTTTAGAAAGAAAACGAAAATAACATTATTAATAATTCCTTAGATCCGATGACAGGAATTTTAAGAGTCCAGTACTTAAACTCTCGTGATGCATCTGTTATACTGATTGACATGGTGTTGTGTGCGCGGGACATGCGCGCGTGCACGCAAGAACACTCTCCCCCTCGCCCTCCCACCCATCCCCCTTACGCAAAATCACAACTCTCTCTCACACACACACACGCGCGCGCGCGCACACACACACACACGAACGCGCGCGCGCACACACACATACTTTTTGTTTCTCTATTCTCTTTCTTCTTCCTCTACACACACACACACACACACACACACACACACACACACACACACACACACACATTCGCACTCACGCGCACACATGTACACACGAACACAAGCGCACGGATATATCCGTGTCTCCTCTCTTAATAATTATATGAAACGACGTATCTTGCTTGATGATCAGCGATATCATACAAGCGGGCGGCTACTCACTATATGAACTCTGTCTCTGTCTCTCTCTCTCACTCCCCCTCTATCTCTTCCTCCCCCTCTCTCCTTTCCCCCTTTCTCTCCCCCCTCTCTCTCTTTCTTTTCATCCTCTATCTCTCCCCTCTCTTTCTATTTCTCTCTGTGACTCATAATTTTGCCGAGGAACCAGATAGAGAGAGAGAGAGAATAGAGTACAAGATTGCGTGACTAAAAGATCTGATGTTTGAAGTCCGCACTGCTTCTCTCTGTCTCTCTCTGTGTCTCTCTCTGTCTCTCTCTCTCTCTGTCTCTCTCTCTCTCTGTCTCTCTCTCTCTCTCTGTTTGTCTGTGTGTGTGTGTGTGTCTCTCTGTCTCTCTCTGTTTCTCCCTATTTCTCCGCCCCCCTCTGTCTGTCTGTCTCTCTCTTTCTCTCTGAGACAGACAAACATAGAAACAGAAAGAGGGAGTGAGAGTGAGGGACAGACAGAGAAAGAGATTGAAAGAGATAGACTGCATGAATGAGTCTTTATTTTCCAACGGTGGAGATAATAAACATTAGTCCTTCCTTAGATATTCTTCACGGAGAGAAAGAGAGGGAGAGAGGGGGGGGAAGAGAGAGAGGGGAGAGAGAGAGAGAGAGAGAGAGAGAGAGAGAGAGAGAGAGATACGCCGGGAGAAAGAGAGAAAGAGGAGGGA
>JAAQRG010200137.1:0-10662 GCA_011634625.1 Babylonia areolata | reverse complement strand
GAATTGTACGTCTGAAACAACACGTCAACCACTCATATGGCACACTGTATTGTAAGGACAGCTGGTGTATGGATGACACAATCAGCGAATTGTACGTCTGAAACAACACGTCAACCACTCATATGACACACTGTATTGTATGGACAGCTGGTGTATGGATGACACAATCAGCGAATTGTACGTCTGAAACAACACATCAACCACTCATATGACACACTGTATTGTATGGACAGCTGGTGTATGGATGACACAATCAGCGAATTGTACGTCTGAAACAACACATCAACCACTCATATGACACACTGTATTGTATGGACAGCTGGTGTATGGATGACACAATCAGCGAATTGTACGTCTGAAACAACACATCAACCACTCATATGACACACTGTATTGTATGGACAGCTGGTGTATGGATGACACAATCAGCGAATTGTACGTCTGAAACAACACATCAACCACTCATATGACACACTGTATTGTATGGACAGCTGGTGTATGGATGACACAATCAGCGAATTGTACGTCTGAAACAACACATCAACCACTCATATGACACACTGTATTGTATGGACAGCTGGTGTATGGATGACACAATCAGCGAATTGTACGTCTGAAACAACACATCAACCACTCATATGACACACTGTATTGTATGGACAGCTGGTGTATGGATGACACAATCAGTGAATTGTAGGTCTGAAACAACACGTCAACCACTCATAAGGCACACTGTATTGTATGGACAGCTGGTGTATGGATGACACAATCAGTGAATTGTAGCTCTGAAACAACACGTCAACCACTCATATGACACACTGTATTGTATGGACAGCTGGTGTATGGATGACACAATCAGTGAATTGTAGGTCTGAAACAACACGTCAACCACTCATAAGGCACACTGTATTGTATGGACAGCTGGTGTATGGATGACACAATCAGCGAATTGTAGGTCTGAAACAACATGTCAACCACTCATAAGGCACACTGTATTGTATGGACAGCTGGTGTATGGATGACACAATCAGTGAATTGTAGGTCTGAAACAACACGTCAACCACTCATAAGGCACACTGTATTGTATGGACAGCTGGTGTATGGATGACACAATCAACCAATTGTAGGTCTGAAACAACACGTCAACCACTCAAAAGGCACACTGTACTGTATGGACAGCTGGTGTATGGATGACACAATCAGCAAATTGTAGGTCTGAAACAACACGTCAACCACTCAAAAGGCACACTGTATTGTAAGGACAGCTGGTGTATGGATGACACAATCAGCCAATTGTAGGTCTGAAACAACACGTCAACCACTCAAAAGGCACACTATATTGTATGGACAGCTGGTGTATGGATGACACAATCAGCCAATTGTAGGTCTGAAACAACACGTCAACCACTCATAAGGCACACTGTATTGTGTGACAGTCAGGCATGTCTGGCTACGACCACAAGAGCAGCAGAGATGCCATCCTGATTGGGAAATAATCTGGTGATAGTGGACAGTGTCTTGCCCAAGTTACATTCCCACTCTCTTGGTCGAAGGCTTCAGGACAGTTGGTGCTGGGATGGGTTTCCAAAGGCCAACTAGCCCCCGAGGCTGCAGCTCTGAGAACCAGGATGTACTAATACTTTACACAGCACTCAAATGAAGGTCCAAAACAAAAAGTTATTGAAAACTTGCAAGGCACACTTACGCATTAAAAAGAAACAAAAACAAACAAACAAACAAACAAAAAAAACCCCAACCCAAAACGAACCCATATAGCACTCACTGTACATTTCAGACTGCGAGAAATGTCCATCATTACAAAAACACACACATACAAAAAGGAAGTATGAATGGATCTGTCTGTTCTTTTTCCTTCTTTTTGCTTTTTTGCTTTTCAACCAATGTTGAGCATTCAAAAGAAAAGAAACGAAACAAAAAAGTGTCTGTGACTTGTATGCAACTGAGGGAAAAAACACACCAAAAACTAAAACAAACAAACACAAAAACTTGTAAGGCTGACCAAACGTGAGTTGCGATAAGAATGAAGGGTGAAAAAGTGGACAGATGAGGAACCCCCCCTCACCCTCTCCCCCCCCAAAAAAAAACAACAACAACAAAAAAACCAGCATGTTAAACAAATAAACTGAACAAGTTCATATCTTTGAAGGCAAACTGGCAGTTACGTTTATTGTCCCACTGAACAGAAAATGGAAGGGAATATGGAAATCAAAAAGCATAAAAAAAGATTTATTTTTCAAGGATACAACTGATACTCAAATAGCATGACAGTTCAATCCAGCAATGCAGAGCAAATGCATGCTACTTTACTAGGTTACATGCACACACATACATGCACACATGCATGTGATTGCACACACACACACACACACACACACACACACACAGATGCATGCACACAAAAGTCTAAAGACACATATTTCCATATACTGCATATACACACAGATCAACAAAGAACAAACACATGTACATGAACGCATGCATGCAAAGGGCATATTAACACAACCCCCCCGTCCCCCCAACCCTCCCCCCAACACACACACACATTACTCACTCACATGTGTGAACAGTGACTTTTCCCTCCCCTGCAGTCCCCCCCCCCCACACACACACACCCTCCCTTCTCATCTCATATCACTAATATCAAAATGACATCAAACTAAAAAAAGTTAACACACACACACACACACACACACATGCTCACACATACCATTACCTATTCACCTTTTCACTTCCAGAACTATTTGTGATTTTTGCAAAATAATCACCAACCTCTTGAAAAAAAAAAAAAAAATCACAAAAATTAAAACTATGCTCAAAAGTATGTAAAAATATATGTTTTCTGGAAGGAAATTATATGGAGAATATAATCATCATCACTTCAATGTTGACAGGATGAAATAACTCCCAATCCATTCAATTCAATTCCACATGCCAGTTTTATATCACTGATACTTCGATTTTACTGTCTGTGAGAATATACTGTTAGATTTCTCCCGATTCTTATTCCTCCATTTGAAATAAAAATTTTGATCTGTGTAATCTTGCATGAAACTGATACACATGTCAAAGGGAAAAGCAGCCTCTATATTTTGAATAAACACCGATTTGTGTAACAGAAACAAACTTCCTCTGCACCAACCACATGCAGACAGGTGAAGTTTCATTTCACAGATCAAAAAATGCTCATACACCAAAATGTTACATGTCTATATGAGCGTGTACGTGTGCATAACTGAAACCTGATTGAATGACACAGGAAACAAATGATGAGCACCCAATGGCAACTGTCAGATGGCTCCACCCGGGTAGGCAGCCTGTTGTTCAAATGACTCAGTGCTTGTAAAGCGTTTAGAGTTTGGTCTCCAACTGAGGATAGGCGCTATACAAGTATGCGTATCATTATCATCAAACCACCCTGCCCGCACCCATTACATATAGATTTAACTTACACTACCCATGGATACGCAGGGGTTCATTTCACAGATCAAAACATTCCACCCCTGTACCCATTACCTGTGGTTATAGGCAGATTTTCTTTTAACAGACCAAATAACCCCACCTACACCTATAAACATATCGACTACCTGCAGACAGGTAGATTTCATCTAACAGATCAAATCACTCCACTTACAACCTGTGGACTTAACCTAGACTACCCGCAGACAGGTAGAATTTCAATTTACAGATCAAATTACCCCACTTCCAAACAGATCAAATCCCCCCCTCCCCCCCTTACACCTATGAACGTGGACTGCCGGCAGACAGGTAGGATTTCATTTAATACATCAATTCACCCCACTTACACCTACAACCTGGTGGACTTAACCTAGCAGACAGGTAGGGTTTCATTCAACAAATCAAATCACCCCACTTAAAAAACAGATCAAATGATCCCACTTACACCTATGAACATAAGACTACCGGGGCAGACAGGTAGTATTTCATTCAGCACATCCATTCACCCCACTTAAACTTCCAACCTGTGGACTTAACGTAGACTACCGGGGCAGACAGGTAGTATTTCATTCAGCACATCCATTCACCCCACTTAAACTTCCAACCTGTGGACTTAACGTAGACTACCCGCAAACAGGTAGTATTTCATTCAGCACATCCATTCACCCCACTTAAACTTCCAACCTGTGGACTTAACGTAGACTACCGGGGCAGACAGGTAGTATTTCATTCAGCACATCCATTCACCCCACTTAAACTTCCAACCTGTGGACTTAACGTAGACTACCGGGGCAGACAGGTAGTATTTCATTCAGCACATCCATTCACCCCACTTAAACTTCCAACCTGTGGACTTAACGTAGACTACCCGCAAACAGGTAGTATTTCATTCAGCACATCCATTCACCCCACTTAAACTTCCAACCTGTGGACTTAACGTAGACTACCGGGGCAGACAGGTAGTATTTCATTCAGCACATCCATTCACCCCACTTAAACTTCCAACCTGTGGACTTAACGTAGACTACCCGGCAAACAGGTAGGATTTCATATAACAGATCAATTCACCCCAGTTACAGCTACTACCTGTGGACTTAACCTGGACTACCTGCAGACAGGTAGGATTTCATTTAAAAGACACAAATCACGCCACTTGCAAACAGACACAAATCACCCCCACTTGCAAACAGACCAAATCAGACCAAACCACCCCACTTACAGACACAAATCACCCCACTTACAAACAGACACAAATCACCCCACTTACAAACAGACACAAATCACCCCACTTACAAACAGACCAAATCACCCCACTGACAAACAGACACAAATCACCCCACTTACAAACAGACCAAATCACCCCACAGACCAAATCACCCCACTTACAAACACACCAAATCACCCCACTTACAAACAGACACAAATTACCCCACTTACAAACAGACCAAATCACCCCACTTACAAACAGACACAAATCACCCCACTTACAAACAGACCAAATCACCCCACAGACCAAATCACCCCACTTACAAACACACCAAATCACCCCACTTACAAACAGACACAAATTACCCCACTTACAAACAGACCAAATCACCCCACTTACAAACAGACACAAATCACCCCACTTACAAACAGACCAAATCACCCCACAGACCAAATCACCCCACTTACAAACACACCAAATCACCCCACTTACAAACAGACACAAATTACCCCACTTACAAACAGACCAAATCACCCCACTTACAAACAGACACAAATCACCCCACTTACAAACAGACCAAATCACCCCACAGACCAAATCACCCCACTTACAAACACACCAAATCACCCCACTTACAAACAGACACAAATTACCCCACTTACAAACAGACCAAATCACCCCACTTACAAACAGACACAAATCACCCCACTTACAAACAGACCAAATCACCCCACAGACCAAATCACCCCACTTACAAACACACCAAATCACCCCACTTACAAACACACCAAATCACCCCACTTACAAACAGACAATTACCCCACTTACAAACAGACACAAATCACCCCACTTACAAACAGACCAAATCACCCCACTTACAAACAGACCAAATCACCCCACTTACAAACAGACACAAATCACCCCACTTACAAACAGACACAAATTACCCCACTTACAAACAGACCAAACCACCCCACTTACAAACAGACCAAATCACCCCACTTACAAACACACCAAATCACCCCACTTACAAAAAGACACAAATTACCCCACTTACAAACAGACCAAATCACCCCACTTACAAACACACCAAATCACCCCACAGACCAAATCACCCCACTTACAGACACAAATTACCCCACTTACAAACAGACCAAACCACCCCACTTACAAACAGACCAAATCACCCCACTTACAAACACACCAAATCACCCCACTTACAAAAAGACACAAATTACCCCACTTACAAACAGACCAAATCACCCCACTTACAAACACACCAAATCACCCCACAGACCAAATCACCCCACTTACAGACACAAATTACCCCACTTACAAACAGACCAAACCACCCCACTTACAAACAGACCAAATCACCCCACTTACAAACACACCAAATCACCCCACTTACAAAAAGACACAAATTACCCCACTTACAAACAGACCAAATCACCCCACTTACAAACACACCAAATCACCCCACAGACCAAATCACCCCACTTACAGACACAAATTACCCCACTTACAAACAGACCAAACCACCCCACTTACAAACAGACCAAATCACCCCACTTACAAACACACCAAATCACCCCACTTACAAAAAGACACAAATTACCCCACTTACAAACAGACCAAATCACCCCACTTACAAACACACCAAATCACCCCACAGACCAAATCACCCCACTTACAGACACAAATTACCCCACTTACAAACAGACCAAACCACCCCACTTACAAACAGACCAAATCACCCCACTTACAAACACACCAAATCACCCCACTTACAAACAGACACAAATCACCCAATTTACAAACAGACCAAATCACCCCACTTACAAACACCCTACTTACAAACAGACCAAATCACTCCACTTACAAACACCCCACTTGCAAACAGACATAAATCACTCCACTTACAAACAGACCAAATCACTCCACTTACAAACACCCCACTTACAAACAGACATAAATCACCCCACTTACAAACAAACAGACCAAATCACCCCACTTACAAACACCCCACTTACAAACAGACCAAATCACCCCACTTACAAACACCCCACTTACAAACAGACCAAATCACCCCACTTACAAACACCCCACTTACAAACAGACCAAATCACCCCACTTACAAACACCCCGCAGACTACCGGCAGACAGGTGGGGGGTTTCATTCCTCACACATCACAGCACCCCACCTACACCCACCCGCTGTTACCTGAGGACTGGCAGACTGTGCCCTGTGACAGTCGTCAGGAGACCTGAGGCTCTCCCCTCCACCACCACCACCAGCAGCAGCAGTGGCTCCAGCGCCAGGTGAGCTGACACCCACATCCTCAAAGTCCACATCCACCAGCACCAGGCGGCGAGAGGAGGAGGAGGTGAGGTCAGGGGAGGAGGGGTGGAGTTTGGACAGCGGTGGGGTGAAGGCCGACTTGCGGCACAGTGAGTTAAAGGAGGCGTTGAGGTTGCTGTTAGAATCCTGGGGGTATGGGGAGGAGGGGTGGCGGGGGTGGGGTGGGGAAAAAAACAAACCATGCGGTCAGATGTACACGACACACATGCTTTGTATTTGTATTTGTATTACTTTTTTTTTTGTCACAACAGATTTCTCTGTGCCGTATTCGGGCTGCTCTTCATAGGGAGAGCGCATCGCTAGACTGAGAGTGCCACCCATTTTTTTTTTGCATTTTTTGTCTGCCTGCAGTTTTATTTGTTTACCTACTGGAGTGGATTTTTCTACCGAATTTTGCCAGGAACAACCCTTTCGTTGCAGTGGGTTCTTTTACGTGCGCTAAATGCATGTTGCACTCGGGACCTGAGTTTATCATCTTATTTGAACGACTATCGTCCAGAACACTACTCAAGGTCTAGTGGAGGGGGAGAAAATACTGGTGACTGCCGGTGTGATTCGAGCCAGTACGCTTAGATTCTCTCGCTTCTTAGGCGGACGTGTTACCTCTAGGCCAACACTCCAGTCTTCTGCTTTTCAACTCTGCCTACATCAGTGGAGTGGTGGCCGAACAGTAACAGTGTCTGACTAGGAAGCCAGTGTTCACAGGTTTGAGTCTCATACATGGACCAGGTTTGTTTTTGTTTTTATTTCCCCCGTCCCCTCCACTCCATGCTGAGTGGTGGTATGGGTGCTTGTCTTTCAGATGAGACAACAAAACCGAGGCTGTGTGTGCAGCATGCATTCGGCACATGTAAAATGAAAACATGAATAAACCCATGGCAACGAAATGGTAGTCTCCGGCAACACTTGAAGACAGGAAAATAAAGAAAAATAAATGGGTAGCACTGCACTGTAGCAACGCACTCTCCACACAGAGAGCAGCTCAAAAATTTACACAGGGAAAACTGTTGTGACAAAAAGTAATACAGTACAATACAGTTCAGTACAGTACAATACAATACAGCCACTTCCACATCTCTACTTACTATCTGCACACTCAACCATTTATCAGTCTACCAAGCTTGAAACCATGCTGTTAATAAAATTAATAATGCCTGAATAAAAGAAAAAAAAACAAAAGAAAAAGAAGAGGCACAAAAAATGGCTCTGTCAAACAAAATCAATACAAATGTGAAGAAACATGCAAATTATTTGCAATAATCCATACAGAAACTTTCAGATATACTTTTATGAAAAAAGGAGGTACAAAGTACATCTCCTTTCCTGTAAAGGAAACAAAAATCAGTGAAGGAAAACTGTGAACTGACATCAAATCTCTGTATTGAGCTACAAGTTAAAATCCCCTTGAAGTACATTATCGCCTTTATGTCCATCTAACGAACAAGAAGAAGAAGAAGAAGACATGATCCCCTTTTGCTGCCACGGAGAGAGCTGTAGAATTTACATAACACGCACCATTCCTACCTGCGACTTGGGAGAATAGGCAGCGTCCTCTTCGTCAGTGCTGCGAGAGAAACGTTCGGCGCGCCGAGTGTTGTGGAAGGGAATGAACCCTCGCTGCACGCTGCTCTCCCCTCTTGAGGTCAGGTCGTGAACACTGGCCGGGGAATCCACACCAATGGGGTCACGACCACTGGGGTCTGGGGCCAGCGACAGCTCCGCCGTGTTGGTGAGAGACACTGAGCGCACCAGCCTCTGCTTGAACTGGCTGGACTGGGCCTTGGGTTTGGCCTTGGCCTTGGCTTCCGCCACGGCTTTGCGGGGGTCGTACTCCTTCCGTCGCTTCCACGCCATCCTTTCTGCACTTTTGGGAGAATTGGACCGGCTGCCAGGCTGGGAGTGGCTTCCTCTGTTGAAGCCGGTGAGGGTGAGATCTTTCTGGCTGGACTTGAGTTGAGTCCTGGGTGTGTGTGCGTCGCGCTCCCTCTCTTTGGCGCGGGACGACACCGTGGAGGAGGAGGTGACAGAGGTTGTGCGTCGGTTCTGCTGACCGTTTTGTCCGATGCTGTCTCTGGGCACTGACCGGTCTCTGGTTCCCGAAGCCGTAGAGCCGTCACGCGTCGCGCTCTTTCCACGAGTTCTGCGATCGGTCTTACCGGCCTGGTCAGGTTTGTGTTCTGACAGGGAGGAACGGGTTGTGCCGTGTAGGGAGGTTGATCTTCGGTTTGACCTTGAAGAGGCCGTGTTGCTTCGGCCACGTTCTGTCTCTTTTGTCTCGGTACTGTCAGCCCTCGCTCGCCGCAGGGTGAAGGCTCTGTTGGTTTTGGCCATGCTGAGGGGGCCCTTGCCGGCAGTCTCTGAGCCTGGCAGACTTCTGTCCAGTTTGTCACCGCTGTCCGACTTGAAGTCCAGGTCCAGGCTGTTGTGGCGAGTCATCGTACTCTCTGAGGTGGCACCACTGCCGACCCTGCCGGTCCTGGCTCCCATCACAGGAGGCTTTTGCTCCAAAGCTGCTCTTGCTGCCGCCGACAATTTGGAAGAAGAGGATGAAACTGATGGGGTGAATTTAGCGTCACCGGTCCTCACACCGCCGCTCAGCTTTTTTGTTGTGGCTCCATGCGGGGCGCTGTCTTTGCCACACCCAACGCTGCTCTCTCCCTCTCCGTTCATCAGGGCCAGAGCATGGGTGAGGTCAGCGTCTGACCTCCTGTCCTTGCGGTCGCTGGAGAAGCCCAGCTTGATCTCCATGGCCTCCATCACGCTGCTGGTTTTCTGCAGCAGGAGCTGGGAGTCCAGGCTGGCACGGGACATGAGGGCAGCACTGGCCCTAGGGCCGGGCCGTCGCAGCACCTTGCAGCGCTCAGAGTCCTCAGACCCGCAGGGACTGCAGCTCAGGCGGGAGGGCTTCACGCCCACCGACCCCCCCCGTGACCCTGACCTGACGCTGCTGACAGGGGAGTCGACTCCACGAGCGCTGTTGTCGTCCTCAACGTCTGTGCGCGTGGTTACGGAGCCATTGAGGGTGCTGGCCGTGCTGTCTGCCGGGCTGTGGAGGTCGCGGAGGCGGAAGGAACGCTCACTGCCGGCGGAGCTGTGGTCGCTGCCTGGGGGGATGGACGGCAGTCTTCGACCCGTCCCCGGGCGTCTGCGGTTCACACCCGCCCCCTGCGGTGGCTTTTTGCTGCTGTCATCTGCATACACACACACACACACACACACATGCATATTACATACATATACATGCACTGGCACTCACACATGTACACATATACACACAACAATGTTACATGTCTGTCTAAGTGTGTGTGTGAGCATGCCTGAAATCTGAACGGAATGACACAGGAAATGAATAATAAGCACCCACTGGCAGCTGTAAGTCGGCTCTACCCAGGTAGGCAGCCTGTTGTGCAAATGACCCTGTGTTTGTAAACAGCAGGCGCTATGTAAAGCGTCCATATCACCATCAACACACAGATGCACACACACTGCAACATGTCTTCAATCACCAGTATGTGTAACAGGACATTTCAAAGAAAAAGCCTCATCCTGCCAACACATCACAACTTATCAAGAGTGCATTTTTGACTCACTTGTGTGTGAGTCTATGTTTTAACCC
>JAAQRG010200134.1:0-7500 GCA_011634625.1 Babylonia areolata | reverse complement strand
TTTTAGCAAACGACGAAAAGAAAAAGCAAAACGAAAACTAAGGGGAAATAACAAGCAACTAAGTACATATTGATAAACGCATAAACACTCATACATTCACACCAACGATATTAATACAACATATTCCATATTACTCATGCATAATACTAAGTAATTAATTCGAACATATTACCATGAGAGAGAGAGAGAGAGAGAGAGAGCATGTGTGCGTGTTGCAGTGTGTGTATTGTTTGATGTTTGACGCCACCTTCATGTCTGTCCGTAGGATTCCAACGTGGGATCAGTGTGTGATTTCGTCAAGTATGGTGGAGACGAGTGAGTGCCATTTACCGTTCTTGATAACATAAGGATTCTCTCTCTCTGTCTCTGTCTCTGTCTGTCTGTCTCTTTTCTCTCTCTCACTCTCTCTGTCTCTGTCTCTCTCTCTGTGTCTCTCTTATCTCTGTTTCTCTCTCTCACTCTCTGTCTCTCTCTGTCTCTCTGTCTCTCTCTGTCTCTGTCTCTCTCTTTCTCTGTCTGTCTCTGTACGTTCGTGCCTGGGTGTTCGTGCGTGTGTGTGTGTGTGTGTGTGTGTGTGTGTGTGTGTTTTGTCTGTGTCTGTGTGTGTACGTTTATGTGTGTGCGCGCGCGCGCGTGTGTGTGTGTGTGTGCATGTCTGAGTGTATGTATGTTTGTGCGACCGCGAGTGCTTGTGTGTGCGCGTGTTTTTCTCAAAATATAGAATTTGGATTTTTTTTTAAATTAAAGAAAAGAAAAAAAAAACACCAAACGTGCGTTTCTCCTCACACCTCCCGCTCTACGCGGGTACATCATACCGACAACCCTTTGATAAAAACCCAACCTGCTTTGTTTCCGCACAACTACATCATACCTCCAACCCTTTGATAAAAACCCAACCTGCTTTGTTTCCGCACAACTACATCATACCGACAACCCTTTGATAAAAACCCAACGTGTTTTTGTTTCCACTTTGATAAAAACCCAACCTGCTTTGTTTCCACACAACTACATCATACGGGCAATCCTTTGATAAAACCAGAAGTGCTTCTGTTTTCACATAGATATATTATACCGACAGTCCTTCGATAAAACCTACAGTGCTTTGTTCCTACTTTGATAAAAACTCTATGTGCTTTGTTCCCACTTTGATTAAAATCAATGCGCTTTCTTTCCACGTTGATAAAACCCAGCATGCTTTGTTTCACACATGTACATCATATTGACAACCCTTTGATAAAACCCAACGTGCTTTGTTTCCACGTTGATAAAACCCAGCATGCTTTGTTTCACACATGTACATCATATTGACAACCCTTTGATAAAATCCAACGTTCTTTGTTTCCACTTTGATAAAACCCAACATGCTTTGTTTCACACAGGTAGTTGTACCGACAACCCTTTGATAAAATCCAACGTGCTTTGTTTTCACTTTGATAAAATCCAACGTGCATTGTTTCCACTTAGATAAAACCCAACGTGCTTTGTTTCAGACATGTAGTTTGTACCGACAACTCTTTGATAAAACCCAACGTGCTTTGTTTCCACGTTGATAAAACTCAACATGCTTTGCTTCACACAGGTAGTTTGTACCGACAACTCTCAGATAAAAACCCAACATGCTTTGTTTCACACGGGTAGTTTGTACTGACAACTTTTTGATAAAAATCCAATGTTTTTTTTTTCACACAGGTAGTTTGTACCGACAACTCTTTGATAAAACCCAGCATGCTTTGTTTCACACAGGTAGTTTGTACCGACAACTCTTTGATAAAACCCAACATGCTTTGTTTCACACAGGTAGTTTGTACCGACAACTCTTTGATAAAGTCCAACGTGCTTTGTTTCAGACAGGCAGTTTGTACCTACAACTCTTTGATAAAAACCCAACATGCTTTGTTTCCACTTTGATAAAACCCAACATGCTTTGTTTCACACAGGTAGTTTGTACCTACAACTCTTTGATAAAACCCAACATGCTTTGTTTCACACAGGTAGTTTGTACCTACAACTCTTTGATAAAACCCAACATGCTTTGTTTCACACAGGTAGTTTGTACCTACAACTCTTTGATAAAGTCCAACGTGTTTTGATTCCACTTTGATAAAACCCAACATGCTTTGTTTCACACAGGTAGTTTGTACCGACAACTCTTTGATAAAAACCCAACATGCTTTGTTTCACACGGGTAGTTTGTACTCACAACTCTTTGATAAAAACCCAACGTGCTTTGTTTCACACAGGTAGTTTGTACCGACAACTCTTTGATAAAACCCAACATGCTTTGTTTTACGCAGGTAGTTTGTACCGACAACACTTTGATAAAACCCAACATGCTTTGTTTTACGCAGGTAGTTTGTACCGACAACACTTTGATAAAACCCAACATGCTTTGTTTCACACAGATAATTTGTACCGACAACTCTTTGATAAAACCCAACATGCTTTGTTTCACACAGGTAGTTTGTACCGACAACCCTTTGATAAATTCCAACGTGCTTTGTTTCCACTTTGATAAAACCCAACATGCTTTTTTCACGCAGGTAGTTTGCACCAACAACTCTGATATAAACCCAACATGCTTTGTTTCACGCAGGTAGTTTGTACCGACAACCCTTTGATAAAGTCCAACGTGCTTTGTTTCAGACAGGCAGTTTGTACCTACAACTCTTTGATAAAAACCCAACATGCTTTGTTTCACGCAGGTAGTTTGTACCGACAACTTTTTGATTAAAAAAAAACCCCAACATGCTTTGTTTCACACAGATAGTTTGTACCGACAACTCTTTGATAAAACCCAACATGCTTTGTTTCACACGGGTAGTTTGTACCGACAACTCTTTGATAAAACCCAACGTGCTTTGTTTCACACGGGTAGTTTGTACCGACAACTCTTTGATAAAACCCAACGTGCTTTGTTTCACGCAGGTAGTTTGTACCGACAACTCTTGGATTAAAATAAACCCAACATGCTTTGTTTCACACAGGTAGTTTGTACCGACAACTCTCTGATCAAAACCCAACATGCTTTGTTTCACACGGGTAGTTTGTACCGACACCTCTTTGATAAAAACCCAACATGCTTTGTTTCACACAGGTAGTTTGTACCGACAACTCTCTGATCAAAACCCAACATGCTTTGTTTCACACGGGTAGTTTGTACTGACAACTTTTTGATAAAAATCCAATGTGTGTTTTTTTTCACACAGGTAGTTTGTACCGACAACTCTTAGATGAAAACCCCACGTGCTTTGTTTCCGCACAAGTACATCATACCAACAACCGTTTGATGAAACTCCAGTGTGTTTTGTACCCACTTTGATGAAAACCCCCACGTGGTTTGTCTGCACGCAGGTACATCATACCGATGCAGGTGTTCATGCTGTTCATGTTCCTGTGGGTGATGAACTTCATCATCGCCCTGAGTCAGATCACCCTGGCCGGAGCCTTCTCCTCCTACTACTGGGCCTTCAACAAGCCGGACGACATCCCCGCCTTCCCTCTGCTCTGGTCGTTCTATCGGGCATTCAGGTGTGGAGAGGGGAGAGGGGGGTGTTCGGGGGGGGGTTGTTGTGGTTGAGTGGGGTGTGTTGTGGTGTTGGGCGTGTGGTGGGGTGTTGTGGGGTGGGGTGGGATGTGGTATGGTGGGGTTGGTTGTGGTGAGTTGAGGTCTGGTGTTGTGTCGTGTGGTGAGGTGTTGTGAGGTGAGGTGTTGTGAGGTAATGTGTGGTGTGATGTTGTGTGATGTGTTGTGTGGTGTGGTGTTGTGTGGTGAGGTGTTGTGTAGTGAGGTGTTATGTGGTGTGGTGTTGTGTGGTGGGGTGTTGTGTGGCGGGGTGTGATGGTGTGGTGTGATGTTGTGTGGTGTGGTGTTGTGTGGTGAAGTGTTGTGTGGTGGGGTGTTGTGTGGTGTGATGTGGTGTGGTGTGATGTTGTGTGGTGGGGTGTTGTGTGGTGTGGTGTTAAGTGATTGGGTGTTGTGTGGTGGGGTGTTGTGTGGTGGGGTGTTGTGTGGTGTGGTATTATGTGATGGGGTGTTGTGTGGTGGGGTGTTGTGTGGTGGGGTGTGATGGTGTGGTGTGTTTTGTGGTGGTGTGTGTTGTGGTGTGGTGTTGTGTGGTGTGGTACATGGTGTTGTGTAGTGGTGTGTGGTGTTGTGTGGTGAGTTGTGTGTGGTGTGATGTAGTATTGTGTGGTGTTGTGTTGTTAGGTGTGGTGTTGTGTAGTGTGGTGTGGTGTGTGTGTTGGGGTGGGGGGGTGTTGTGGGGTGTGGTGTGGTGCAGTACGTTGTGTAGTGTTGTTTTGTGTTGTGTTGTGTTGTGTTGTTGTGGTGTGTTGTCAACCAGCTCTCGTTATTCTCCCAAGCTTGACTGCGAAATCGAACTGAGTGTCTAGTCGTTCAGATGAGACTGTAAACCGAGGTCCCGTGTGCAACACGCACTTGGCGCACTGAAAAAGAACCCATGGCAACGAAAGTGTTGTCCTCTGGCAAAATTCTTTGGAAGAAATCCACTCGGATAGGTACCCAAATATACAAGCATGCGACTCAAGGCCTGACTAAGCGCATTGGGTCATGCTGCTCGTCAGACATCTGCCTAGCAGATGTGGTGTAGCTTGTATGGATTTGTCCTTTCTTTGGAATCAACTTCCTCAGCCTCTCCGTCACTCATCTTCGCTGCTATCTAATAAATCCAGTCTGAAGACCCATCTTTCCCCTCCCTGAATAATTCTCAACAGCTCATCCCTTTCTCAGTATGAACTAAAATGACTATCAGTGAGTGAGTGAGTTTTGATAGTTTCAGAAATTGTTGGTTGTATTTTTGATTGTGTACCTTTTCCGATTGTGTGCGATGACTTGCGTGTTTGTGCGTGCGCGTGTGCTTGTGTGTATTGTGTGTGTGTGTGTGTGTGTGTGTAGGGGGTGTGGGGGTGGGGTGAATAATTTTTGATAATGTTTGGTATCTTCTGGTCAGTTTCTTCCTTTTTGATATTTGCATATGTGTTCTTTTGTAAACGCCTAGGGCTTATTTTCAAGATAAGGGGTAAATGCTAATAATAATAATAATAATAATGATTATGATGATTATGATAATGATATTGGTAATAATAATAATAATAATAATAATAATGATGGTGATGGTGATGATAGTAATAATAATAATGATAATGATGGTGATGATGATATTAGTAATAATAATAATAATAATAATAATATAATGATGATGATGATGATGATGATATAATAGTAATAGTAATATAATGTAACAACAACAACAACAATAATGATAATAATAATAACAATAATAATGATGATGATGATGATGACAACACAGCGACGCATCCTTGAGAAACAGAAACGGGAAACTGTTGCAGGTACCACCTGGGGTCCCTGGCCTTCGGGTCGTTCATCATCGCGGTGATCCAGATGGTCAGGATCATCCTGGAATACATCGACAGCAAGCTCAAGGGCTCTGAGAACAGGGCGGCCAAGTTCCTCCTCAAGTGAGCCTTAGCCCTGTCACTCACTGCTGCGTCTTTGGTGAACGTGATTATGAGTGTGTTGTGTGTGTTCTCGTTGTGTTGTGTTGTGTTGTGTTGTGTTGTGTTGTGTTGTATTTCATTGTGTTGATTTTGCATTGTGTTGTATTGAATTACGTTGTATTTAGCAGTGCGGTGGGTTGGGTTGGGTTTTGCTGTGTTGCGTTCTTGCCCGGCGCCGGCGCCGGGTGCCGTGCCAGTTGTGCTGTGCTGTGCTGTGCTGTGCCGGGCGCCGGTGCTGTGTTCCGTTGTCTTTAAATTGACTGTACTTCCGGGTTTTATCTGCATCTGCAATGTAGCATTACGTGCCAGGACACAGCGCAGTGTGTTAGTTAAAAAGGTGCCAGCCGTGTTGTGTTGTGTTGTGTTGTGCTGTGTTGTGTTGTGTTGTGTTGTGCTGTGCTGTGTTGTGTTGTGTTGTGTTGTGTTGTGCTGTGTTCCGTTGTCTTTAAATGCATTGTATTGGTTTTATCGTATCGCATTGCATTACGTTGTACTACAGTGCAGTGTGTTGTGTTGTGTTGTGCTGTGCTGTGCTGTGTTTGTGTTGTGCTGTGCTGTGCTGTGCTGTGTTGTGCTGTGCTGTGCTGTGCTGCGTTCTGTTGTGTTGTGTTGCATTGTGTTGATTTATATTGTATTGTATTGTATTTATTGTGTCGCATTGCATTTCGTTGTATTGTTGTGCGTTGTGTTGTGTTGTATTGGATTGGATTGTATTTAGTGTATTGCATTGCATTACGTTTTATTGCAGTGCGTTGCAGTTCGAAGTGTTGCGTTGTGTTGCATTGTATTGCATTGTACTGATTTGCATTGTTTTTGTTTTTTTTTAGTGTATTGTATTGCATTACGTTGTATTGCAGAGCAGTTGGTTGCGTTGTGTTGTATTGTATTGTGTAGTGTTGGTTTGCATTCTATTGGTGTGTTGTTGTTTTTTATTGCATTGTATTGCATTATATTACAGCGCGTTGTGTTGCGTTGAGTTGCGTTGCATTGTATTGCATTGTACTGTATTGTATTGTACTGCATTGCAATGTATGGTCTTGCATTGCATTGCATTGTGCTGTATTGCATTGTATTTTATTGCATTGTATTACGTTGCATCGTATCGTATCGAATCGCATTGCATTGCTATGCATTCTACTGTATAGTGTATTGCATTGTATCGTATTGTATCGTATTGCATCGCATTGTATCGCATCGTATCGCATTGTATCGTATTGCATGACATCGTATCGTATCGTATCGTATTGCATGACATCGTATTGCATCGTATTGTATCGTATTGCATCGCATTGTATCGCATCGTATCGCATTGTATCGTATTGTATCGTATTGCATGACATCGTATCGTATCGTATCGTATCGTATCGTGTCGTGTCGTGCCGTGCCGTGTCGTATCGTATCGTATCGTATTGCATGACATCGTATTGTATCGTATCGCATTGTATCGTATCGTATTGCATCGTATCGCATTGTATCGTATTGTATCGTATCGTATCGTATTGCATGACATCGTATCGTATCGTATCGCATTGTATCGTATCGTATTGCATCGTATCGCATTGTATCGTATCGTATCGTATTGTATCGTATTGCATCGTATCACGGTACTCGCTCTGCATCGTATCGTATCTATCGTAACGCATCGCATCGTATCTGTAATCGTATTGCATCAAAATTTTCCGCATTGCATCATCACCGCAACGCATCGTATTGCATCGTATTGCATCGTATCGTATTGCATCGTATCGTATCGCAACGCATCGTATCGTATCGCATCGTATCGTATCGCATCGCACGGCATTGTGTTACAGGTGTCTGAAATGCTGTTTCTGGTGTCTGGAGAAGCTACTCAAATTCCTCAACAAGAACGCATACATACTGGTGAATGGTGGTGCACTGTATTGGAGGAATGGTGTGGTGGTGGTGTGGTGTGGTAATGGTAGTGGTGGTGGTGTGGTAATG